>UCOM01001976.1:0-32421 GCA_900474385.1 Ormyrus pomaceus | reverse complement strand
TTGCCCCCCCTCCCCCCCCCCTGGCCTGCGTTTAAGGCTGCTACAGTAATTGCTTAGGAACTAAGTTCTTAATTAAGTTTTCTAAGCTTCAAGTTTTAAGTGAAGATTTTCCAGCGCTCTAGTTTCTTTCGAAGTACACAAACGAGACGTTTATTTATTTCAGGCGAATTTCCACCGCTTTACTGATTACCTTGTTTTATTAACTCCTCTCTCCTCCTCCTCGCGTCCCTATCTCGAACGAAATAATTCACTCTCTCTCTCTCTCTCGGCGTTTTTAAATTTAATCCTCGGCGATTCTAATAATGTCAAGATCCGTCCTTGATAAACTCATATAAATTCAATTACACCTAGAGCGGCGGCGGGCAGAGGCGGCGCAGCTGTTGCGCGTCGCTCATTCGTCGCCGGCGCATTTAGCCCTCGTTTTTTTCTCCTCTCGCTCCTTCCTCGCGCGCACGCGTACCACGGACGCATCTAATAATACGGCCGCGCGCGGGACGGGAGCGAGAGAAAGGGAGAGAGAGAGAGAGAGGGAAGGAGAGAGAGGTTTTTATTTGCGTGCATTGCGCCGGGAGAGAGGATGAGCCGAAGTTATGCGTCTGGTATTCTCGCTCGCGGCCTGGGTGGTCATCGCGCGCGCCGCGCCTTTTGTTTGAATTATTGTCATTACCGTAACGCCGCCGCCTCGTCTTTCAGCGGATTTTCCAGGAGATTCGCGCGCGCGGCTCTGTTTGACTTTCTTCGGCGTATACTGCGCGAGACGCCGTCTCTCTTCTCTCTCTCTTTTTTATTGCCTCTGCCAACGCCCGGGTAAATAGTCGCTGAAATGTGTTTGGCGTGCGTAGGCGGCGTCGAGGATCGAGTGGAAGAACGATACGGCCATTATCGACGAATTTCGCGTGTGCTCTGACGCAACCGCCGCGCGGCTCGTTAATTATCGCGCGTAAATAAATAATTCCTCGGGAGATGCGTGACATCAATACATTTTTAGTTGAGCAAGCGCATAAAATTCATCGGCGCGCGATGGAAATTTTCGTCGATATAAAACACAGAAACAGAAAATTCCGCCAACTCTCTCTCTCTCTCTCTCCGAAGCAACGTTTTCCGGAGCGTCGAATAAAGTCGAGCAAAGTTTACACATCAATTTCAAACTAAAAACCAAAATTATTTAACCTCTCGCTGCACTCGCTCATTTAGGGAACTTTCGTACAAAGCATTCTAAATCTTTGCGCCGCGCAACATATCTCCACTTCGAAAGTTCGCCATTTTATTCGACGCCCCGAAAAGTGCCTCGACCAAGGCGTGCACCGGTCTCTCGGGGTAGCCGAAACTTTTCCCCAGGTTTGATGAATGCAGGAACAAAACGCAGCTCTCCCCGGCAAAGTTTATTTACGTAAGAAAGCAGCGCACAGAGCGGAAGCTCCCGCTTAGAGCCGCTCAAGATCGTCTGAGATTCCGCGGCCTCCGTATAACCCCTATTGCATTCCCGCGGCGAGAGAACGGACTCTCTTCCGGCCCGGCGCGCGGATTTCCCAAACTCCATTAGAAAGTTCGGCGGGGCCGTTCCACCTAAAATTGAAACGAATCGCGCCCGAGCACACTCGTCCTTACGTTTTACGCGCGAGCGGAGAGAAGCTGCACACACCGGCCAAAGCGTATAGAGACCCGAACCGGGCTCTCTTCGAGAGCTTCTCCCTTACGCCTTCGGGGGCCCAACTTCGGCACGGACCATGATTTATGCGCGCGCGCCGCGTCTTGTGTTTTGCGCGCGCGCGCGCGGCTCTCGCGGATAAATGGATTGATGAAACTTTTACATAAGTTCGCCGCGGGGCTTTTTGCGCGACCGATGCTCTCCTCGGCTGGGCTTTCGGTGGAAAGTTTCGCAAGCCCGCGCGTCCCCGCGTCGATGAATTTGGGCTCGGGACTCCTGACTTTTATTCCCGCCGATCGTGGGAATTGCGAGCGTACTCTTACCTGATATTCTATGCACAATTGATCGGTCTTGATTCGGACTGAATTCGCCGGGCGTGCAGCTTAAATTTCAGTTGCAAAATAGCCCCGGCCGCGTCGCCGACCCGTTTCTCAAATACGCCAGATATTCAAATTATCTCCGTCGAGAATATAAGCCGAGCAATCGCGGCGCCCAATTACTTATTAAAATTATTCCACGCGCGCGCAATTCATCCGCATTTCTGGCCTAAATAAATTCGCGGAAGCATAAAGAACACGTCTACCGGGGCGGCGGACAGGGGGGTCCGCCGATTAATCTCCGGCGTTCGTTATGCATCGGCACGAGGCGATCATTGTTTTGTTGTCGCCGCTGCTCCTTTTTCCCGACGGCCCGTCATTTCCGCGTCTCTGCCAAGCGAGGAGAGAGAGAGAGAGAGAAAACGGCGCGGCGGCGTTACGCAAGGTGCACAGAGAGCGTATATATCGGCGTCTCGCTCGGTACAACTAGACCGTGAAGTCTGCTGCCGCGATTGAATCTTGGCTTCCAGCGCGCATGCATAAAACTCTCGGCCCCGCGCGCGCGCGCGCACAAAGACGCCGGGTAGCGGACCTAAGCCTTATTATTCCTCTCTCCTCCCCCCCCCCTGCTTTGGGATTTTACAAACCTGTTTCCCCTTTGTCCGCGCGGCGCGCTGCACTTTCGATTCGTCGCTCTATTCTAATCGACTTTTATTTAGCGACCGATCGCTCTCTCTCTCCCTTGCTCTCTCGAGGGTCTGCTCGACTGCTTATTGCGCAAATTCGCGAGGCGTTTGGAATGCCGACTGATTAAACGAGATTATCCGATAATCGCAGACGTCTCGGATTGGATTTTTATCCTCGTTAAAAGAACGATCGGACGTCTTCCAATTCCGCGAAATATCCTCGAGTAACCAGCTTTCCTCCTTTTCTCCGGGAGGGTGGAAAGAGGAGAGAAAAGCCGGGGCCGCTTAAATTATTAGTTATAGAACGGATCGGGGGGCGCAGCATCGCTCGGCGTCATCACGCTCGATTGGGAGGATCCGCTGATGCGAGCGCGATGCGGGTCTCCGCTCGTGCATACCTGCCTTGACTATCGGCCGGCGCGGCGCGGCGCGGCTTGCACGAAGAAAATGATTTTTAACCTTTCCGATAGGCTGCCCTCGATTATATAGTTCGACGGACATCGAACGAGCCTCGCACAATGGCTCGGCGCGGCGCTTCGCTTCAAACGCACGCACACACTGAGCGCCGAGGAGGCTCTTTGTCTTGCTACGTGGGTGTGTGTTTGAGCGCCGTGACGTCGGAGCTTCCCCTCGGCTGGCGGCTCGGTGCTTGGCTCTTTTTTTTCTTTTCTTTTTTTTTTTTTCTTCTTTTCCTTGCGTCCGGCGGCAGAGCACACCTTCGCTTTTTCCCTCGGCGCTTCCTCGCGGCGAGCCGCGGAAATTAGAAAAAAGGAGGCGCATTAAAAATTGCTAAAAGGGAATAATGGCCGGAGGGAGAGAGCGCGGAGTTAAGCGTAATTGAATTAGTTGATTAAATTTTGGTAACGGCCGGGGCGAAGGATTTTTTTTCCGGTGTCTGCTCTCTTCGCGAGTCTCTAATTGGAATTATCGGCGGGAGAATTCGTTCCCTGTTCTTCCCGGCGTAAATGTATCGACCCCCTTTCCCCGATGATTTCTTTCTTTTCCGCGGGCAACTCGGTTATCCGGTACTTTGATCGACCTGAACACGCTTGTACGAGAGAGAAAGAAGACTGCGCGGCTAAACAAAGAACGGTATCGAAAGCGCGCGGGAGAATGGAGTTGTAGGAAAGCTCGCGTGTAAAAATTGAAAAATCGCGGCGCGCGCTAAAAATGTTATTCGCGATCCATAAAAGGGAGGGAGAGAGAAAAAAGTGGAGCGAAGCCCGTCAACGTCTTTTCAAACGCAAAATTGACTGAAGCACATCGCTTGTAAACGGCCGAGTGAATTCCGATAGGCAGAGAGCGACGCGGCGGCGGCGGCGGCAGTATACAGGAGAAATGAGCTCTCTCGCGAATCAATTCGCGCGGCGGAGTTTTCCTCCTCTCCTCCTCCTCCACCTCCTCCCCCCGGCGTCCGAGCGGTGACCGTAAAAAATGCGACTGTCAGAGATTTCCCTCGGCGGCGCGCGGCTTCGATTGCTCGCTCTCTCGACGTTGACATTGCGCGAGAAACCTCGGGAATCGGATTTGCGCGGGGGGTGGGGGAGGGGGAGGCGCACGCTCTCGCGAGGCGCGCGAGCAACAAATGATTTCTGGCCGGGCATTATTTTACCCTCCTCTTTAAGATCCGACCTCCCCTGCGAGTGTATAATATCTCCCGTGGCCCTGGACATACGTCCCGGAATCTCTCTCTCTCTCTCCCGGCCTCTTGAGAAACGACCGCGCCGTCTTGATATAAGCGGCTTACTCGCTCGCAGGGCCTCGTCGCGAAATTGCGATATGCTTTTTCTTCTTTTTTAGCTGCCCTCCCTTTCGGCGCCTTCGTCTCTCCCCGACGCTGTTCGTGTGCGCGTCCACGTCCGAGTTTGCGTGCTTGTGCACACGTTCTTTTGTGGAAGACAGAGCGAGCGCTTAACGAATCTTTCCTTTGCGTTTGGCGCTGATACGTTTCCCGGGTCCCTTAAAGTCATCCCCTTTCAGCGCTGCTGTGTACGCGAGCAGTTATTTATTTGAGCGTGGGAGCGATGCCGGGAGAAATCATTTCAAACGGAAAATGGACTCTCTCTCGAAGCAAAGCCTGCTAAGAGATGCTTTATTTTCAGATTGAATTGCTACGGCGAATGAAGTATTAAGTTGTGCACGAAAAGTGAAACTGGAAGATTTCTATTGTGCCTCTTTGGCCGGATAAACAAAGAAATTGCTTTTTTAATTGCCGAATCCAAAATTGGACTCTGCCCATTAACCTCGATAAATTTTGATGATGGAACGACTTTTATTAGCTCCTCCGCTGCAAAAAATGATCATTATTTGATGAATCACGTAGGCAGAGTTTATTCTCATTCATTCCGGCATTTTGAGTCCTTGCGCGTTTACTCAAACGATTTCACAATTCACACGATTAATCTATACTTATCTCACGTACGTGCCACTTAGCGGCAAATTCGTGAATGTCTATCTCCTTGAAATTCTGAAAAACCGCTGCCAGCTAAATTGCACGCGTGATGTAAGCACGCGGAATGAAAAATGCGCTGAAAAGCTTGGATAATCTCGGATTGTGGAACCGTGAATGGCATTTATTAAAATTTTATTGACTCGTGTTCAAGTGACTGAACATTTTTGAAAAGAAAATTAAAACCTTAAAACAATTCCCCGCCCCGATACCTTCGCCCGAGGAAATAAGCATTTAATTTGGCCCAGAACTGCAGGTTGCAAGAGTGCCGGGGTGTTTAGTAAATACTTGTCCCGTTCCAGAGGGCAAAGTCCCGGAGAGAAAGAGCCCCCACACAGACGCAGCTGGGGGGCTTTGTGCCGTCGCCTCCGCCGCCGCCCCCTTTTCGAATTTTCACACGATTTCCACGGGCGACGGCGGCGGCGGCGGCGACAGCTCATTGACTAACTCGGGAGCCGTAAGGGTGCTTGCATTGTGGTAGAAAGTGAGCGCGCGCTTTTCTGGACTGACCTTGCTTTAATACCGCCCTCACAGCGAGTGCCGCAGCCAACAGCCAGTGTTTTTCCCCCCCTATTCTTATACATATACATCTATACCACTTCGCTATGTACTTCGCTTGCTCATTGGCCGTCGCCCGTATCGCCCGCATCTCATTTACATGTGTATATATATCCGCGCCGCGGGAGGAGACCCGAATAAAGAGCGGAAGGGGGGGGGGGGTCTAAAATAAGAGCGGGGAAAAACATAGTACAAGTAGATTAACTATACGCTCTGCTCCAGCAGAAATCAAGACGAGCCTGCCAGTTGAGCTTTTCGCTTTGATATTACATATATAACTTTAGAGCTCTATCCCGTGCTTATTCTTACCTGAAACGTCCCTGTCCTTGGTCGAGTAAAGCACGCCTGCCAATCGATATTTAGAATCTGAGCAAACATTAGATAAATAAGTAAATAAAGTAACAACTGCGGCTCTGTTTGAATTCTGCTGCGGGCGGACGAATAATGGAGCGCTGTAATTGCACCGGCCAGTAACGCAAGTTTTTTGCTTTTTCTGTGTTTCCAGAGCATAGCGAGAGAGGAGTACCGGAAGTCATCCGCGGAAGAAGCTGGGAGCACGTCGATATAAATGACGTAGAACCGAAGATAACGGAAGCGACGTCACGCTAACTTGCTATCCCTCTCTTTTCTCTCTCTTCCCCCTTTTCTCTCTCTCTCTCTCTTTCCAGAATCCCGAACCAGATCGTCCCCTGCTTTCTCTCGATCTTCTCTCGGCTTGTTTATCGCTTTGTCGTCCGCCTCTTTGCGCTCGCGCACAAAAAAAAACAGCGCCTTCCAGTCTCGAAAAAGCTTCCCTCTTCGAACTTCCGCCAATCTCTCTCGGTGCGTCTCGTGCTTGGACACCGACGTACACGGCAAGCAAAGCAGACAGAGGAAGAGCCACCGCCGACCGCTGATTCCACACAAACACACACGTCCACACACAAGCTGCTCGCACACACGGAAAACGCAACCTAAAACAAACTCTCGCCCTTCTCAATGAGAAGCCCAGCCGGCAGCCACGATCGTGCAGCCAGAAGCAGCAGCAGCAGCAGCAGCAGCAGCAGCAGCCTTCTGCGAGCTTGAGCCAGCAGTCGTGTACTTAGCTTGGAAAGCTTTCAGCGCTTAGCCAGATACCACCTTCTCTCCAGGGAGCGACGCCACAGTTACAAGAGGAGGCCAGCAAGGTACGGAGGGAGCCGCGCGTCCGGAATCGCTAAGGGACAGCCATACATACCAACCTGTATATTTCACCCGCGCTTTTTTATTCCGCACTCTCAGACACGAACTTATCGCGCTGCTAACGAACTCTGGTAATATCCGTTGATTGGCTCGCGCGGGGCATATATTAATTCAGTGAAAATACGTAATCGCCGGTTGTTGTCCGCGTGCAGATGCGCGAGGCAATTGTTGGGGTCGCGTTAAGGAGGATTCGGGGGTATATCGGATGCGCGAGCCGCTGATTCGATTGGGAACGAGCGAATGATTTACGCGAGCGCGATAACTCCTCGCAAGGCACTTTAATTCTCAGATATTTCCTCGAAATGCATTTCCTATGAATTATTCAGAGCCGCTCTCTGCGTTTTACAGTGTCTTCGGGGCATTAAATCTTGGCCGCCGAACGCCCGGGCGGGGACCTTGCTCTTTACGCTCGCCTCTCGCTTGTGTTGCGAGCCGCGTTTGTTCCACCGAAAGCTTGCTAAATCAAGCGATCTCCGGTGAAATAATTATTCGGAACAGCCGCGAGGCGAGCAGCAAAGAGAGAGAGAGGGAGATCCCGGCCGAGCGGGCCGCGCGCTCAAGAATCCCGACGAGCCGCGGCGAGAGTGAAAGCGAGATCGAGTGCACGAGGCGAGCGATAAATATCTTCCGAAGTCTCCTCTGCGAAGACCCCAATAATTACCGATTTGCAATATATCAGTTGAAAATATAGTCGTCTACGGCGGCGCGAGTGAAATCGAGGAAGAGCACGCACACAGAGAGCCGGAGATCGCGCGGAGCAAAGAGGGAGAGAGGCAGCAGCAGCATCTGACTCGGAAGACTAGAGATGGCTATGGTCAACATGAACAATCTACTCAACGGCAAGGACTCGCGGTGGTTGCAGCTGGAGGTCTGCAGGGAGTACCAGCGTCAGAAGTGCACCCGACCGGACACCGAGTGCAAGTTCGCGCATCCGCCCGCCAACGTCGAAGTGCAAAACGGACGAGTCACCGCGTGCTACGACAGTATTAAGGTAATTGTCAACCTTACTCTATCATGATATCTACCTGCTTTACCCGGCTTTTACGTGCTGCTGCATTCTGACGATCCGGTTGAATCTTTGGCAATTGCCTGGGTAGTGACCTGAGCTTTTTCTTTTCAGGAGAATATATGCCACCCCTTACCATGTGATTTATATCCCCGCTTTATGACCGCAATAATATTCTTTTGTTTCCGGCGCAGCGCGAATTAAAAGAACCTTTACGGTCGTTCGCCGAGTGGGGAGATTCGTTAAAACCGCCAAGTCGAGGCTGCGCTTAATTAAACTTCATCCTTCGGTATTAGCTGCTGTAATCGCCCTGATGATTATTCAATTAGTCTTACGAAATTTATATTTTATTCCCCACACGTCGTCCCTTAGAAACTTTGTAGTATTCCTAAGAGTCGCAGCGCAAGTCCGCATAATCGCAGCGAAGAAATGTCCCTCCAACTGCATAAACAATATATCCGCAGGGTCCCCTTTTGAAAAAAAAGTAATCCAGTTCAACTCAATTTGCGCCGATTGCCCCTGCAGAGCAGCGCTCCGAATCGTCGTAACTCACGCTTCGCGGGTACATAAGAACGCGGAGCCGCCGGTCCCTTTATTTCGATATCGCGGTCGCTCGATCACTTTACAAGTTTTAATTCCTAATCGTCGGATCTCCGCGCGAGCGCAGGGAGCTTTTAAAAAAAAGGGGGCGAAGAGAGAAAAAAAAAAAAGTAAGAGAGGTGCTCGCGCACACGCTTGCTCGCGTGCTCGGCGCATTAACCGGCCTACATTCATCGCGAGGCGAGGCCGGCAATCGATATTCCAAAAGGAACCTGAGGATATCGCCCGAGAGGAACGATTATTGTCTCGCTTCGCTTTGGGAGAAAAAAAGAGAGGAGAGCTTATCGTCTTTCTGCCGGCGCGTACATAAATCAGGATAAAGGGGAGAGCGCACACACGTATATATGTATACACCGGCCGAAGCATTGACAATACGCTGCCGTAGATTCCCCTCTTTTAAGAGGCGTCTATCAGTATTTTTACTCGTTACATTAGAATAAAAATCTCTTCGATCCTTTCTCGGCGATCGCGCTCCGAAAGGCGGCTCCTTGTTTTCGCAAATGCCACGCATAAATATCGTATTATCGATTTACAGCAGCAGCAGCTCCCAAGGCGAGAATTTTCGAGCCTATATAACAACGCATTATGCATCCGGCGATTTTCGCGCAATTACACACTTTTCTCTCGGCGCGGGCAAACGGAATCGCGGAAAAACGGGGGCCCTCGATCCGCTACCCGCGACTGTTTAATTCGGCGAATATAATCGCGCGGCCGCGGCGACTGAATTAAAAATCGGCGCGAAATAATTTACACACAGTCGGCGCGCTAAATATAAATTTTAATGGGAGGCTGCTGCATGCTGCTCTTTCCCGAATTAATGAACGAAAAATCGCAACGCATTGGCTTCCCGGGGACACTTACGGCCGGGCGGGGAGTGGAACCTGTCGCTTCCGCCGAAAAAGGTCGACGTCGAATATAGAAGGACGGGGAAAGGGAGGCAGAGAGAGAAGAGGCGAGCAAGACAGGCCAAAATGGTGGCTCTCGCTTTTTCAGATAAGCTGGCAACGCTGACTCGACGGCGACGGCGGGACTCTCGCTTTTATCGGCACTGCAGCAGCAGCCAGTCTCGGGGAGCGAAAGAAAAAAAAGAAAAAAAGGGGAAGAGGAGAGGAGAGAGAGCGCGCCGGTGTGTGTATACGCGTAGGCCCCCGCTCGCGCGCACGTCCAATTTTCGAGAGCAAGACCGAGTGCGTCGGGAGAGAGAGAGCGCGCGAGCGAATATCGTTAATCGGAGCCATAAATTCCCGGCCGCGGCAAGCGGGAAAAAAGGAGCGCGATTAAGGGCGACGCCACGGTTTTCGGGGCCGAACGACAGACGTAACTCCATAGTAATGTCCTGGCTCGTTACGAGCGTATTTGTCGCGAGGCTCAAGCTGGATTCGCCGTTCCTGCCTCCCTTCCGTTTCGTTCTCTCTCTGTTTCCGCGTATATTTCGGACACTTAAAACTTTCTTCCGCTCCCTCTTGTTTCTCGTTAAGGTGGCTCTCGCAAAAATAACACTCCCCGAACTTCGCTGCAAGAGAAGAAAGTTCGCCGGGGGCCCAACTGTACGCCGCCGGTCGGCTAACTTTGCCGATAAAAATCAGTGCGCGCGCCCTGTCTTTGTGTAGTTCCGTTTCGTCAAGCGAGCGCGCGAGAGCTGCCTCGGAATCCTAGTTCCTGACGGAGCTTACTAAAATTTATCCGACTGCGCTCCATCAATAGCCAATGGAGGGCTCCTTTATCTCGGACAAAGCGCAGCTCGCCAAAGTGAAAAACTAAGTCCGTCCGAGAGAGCCCGGCGAACAACTATATTTTTCGAGCATCTCAAGTAAGTTTAAAGTTTATCTCATTGGCGGCAGTCGTCCTCTCTCTCTCTCTCTCTCCTCGCAGGCGTCGATTTCTCGATTTCCTCCGTCGAGCTCCTTAATCCACTTACCCGAAGGCTCGATCCCGAAGAAGAAGAACTCGTTCCTCGAACGACGAGAGAGATCAAATGCACTGCGCGCGATTTTAAAATCGGATCAGCCTTCTCCTTCGGAATTCTCCTCTCTTACCTTTCTCTCTCTCTCTCTCTCTCTCGGCGCGCTCGTCGCCCCCTTCTTCGGATCGGGCGTCCGAGTTTCGTAAGCCTCGGGGCTTTGCTCGCGAAATGAAAACAACGTCGCGCGCGCGGTGCATCCGCGCGCCATGAATATTTATGGCTATGAATAGTAATTTCTATGACATCGGGCAGCCTTGGACACTCTCCTCTCTCTCTCTCTCTCTCTCTCGGCAAAGATGGAAATTCCCTCGGACGCTTCTCTCCCGCCTCCTCCTCCTTCGCGATTATATTTAAATCCGCTGTATCGGCCGCCGTTCATTAATAGTCGAGCGTTTGCCGGCGGAGGAATTTCGCGTCGGCGACCGAGAGCGGATGCGCCGTCGCAGTCGATCGCGTGCGGGTGCATAACGACTTTCACTTTGATACGGCGCCTGTGTCGAATGACCGGCCGCACGGCGGATGGGATCTGTTTCGAGCGCGGATTGCATCTTTTCTGGGGAAAAGCAGTTGTTTGTCGATGACTGCGAGGCAAATTTTTTCAACGACTGCGCGCATCTTGGAGTCGCATAATTCGCATTTCCGCGCGCGGGAAATACCGCGAGTACCGGAAAAAGGGGAGCCGGGAATAGAGGCTCTCCTCCTCGGCGATTTTCGGCTCTTTATTTCGAAATACACTTGCGCGCACTCGGGACAGAGGTTGAATTTTTTTTCCCACTCGGGAGAGGCGCTGAAAAGCCGTTCGCCGCGGTTCCTCAAGCATTACTCGCGGTTCGTTTCGCCCTCCTCTCCTCCTCCTCCGCATAAAATACTCGAGCGAAATAGGAAGAAAAAAAAAATAAAGCGCGGAGCCGCCGACGAGATTTCTCTCTCTGAAAGTCAACGCGAGAGCGGTGGAGAGGAGCGTTTTCGCGGCGACGCGTACAGTCGTTCCCGTAACGACGATACGCGATAATGCGATTACCGCGCCCGGGAAACTGAAAGGAAGCCCGTCGCGTTCGGAAAATAACGAGGTTACGCGGGGTGGCTCTCTCCCGCTGCCTCTCTCTCTCTCACTGCGTACGCACGACGCGTACGCAGGTAGGAGCCGCCGCGTCTTTTGCGCCAGCGACTAAAAAGAACCCTCGAGATTTTTCACTTCTGGCGTACTTTAAGGCTCTTCCGCGGCAACTCGTATTTCCCCAGCAATTGTCTCTTCTTCGGCATTACTTCGCTCGTGGCATTCACAGAAAATACGTCTTCTTTTTTAAAGCCCTCCTGCCTGCCCCTCTCTCTCGCTGTATCATCTTCTTTGGGGAGGCCGGAGGGGGAGAGGCGAGTATTTGTGTACATTAAGAGGGATGGCTTTTGCATGTTAAAGCGTGACTGTACACACAAAACTTTGACTGGTACACTTTGATATCGAATGGATTTGTTACGTCTGGTGAAATTCTCCGCTCTGTATATTATCGGGCTGTGAAAAATTTTATTGAAACTATAATGAGAGGAAAAGGGAAGCCTGTGCTGTATACATATATATTACCAAGCATTTTCGAGCTTGCTTTCATCGCATTCACTGCTACGCTTTTGACTAAGATAAGTGAAGATTTCCTTTAGTTTTTTGCGCTGACCTCGTTACCGACGTCAAGTTGTTTAGAATCCACCTTTAACCGCCCCAAAAGGAAGGAAGAATAAACATTCTCGGTGCTGATTACGATCAGAAAAGCCTTCGGCTCGTACTTGTACTTGAAGCGCCTCGCTTTTCACTCGAAAGTCGGCGCGTCTCTTCCTTTGTGACGACGCACCTCACCGTCGAACGAAACGCTTTTAACGCATCGCTCGGCTCGAATAAAATGTATTCCCTAAGCCAAAGAGTGTGCCGTACGGCCGATCACAATCAGCGGCTTTCGAATAATTATAATCCGGGTCAAAGGCGTTAATTACCGAGGCTGCACATTATAGGCGTCGCGCGCACGCTTTTTTTTCCTTAATTTTCCCCGAGTCATTCATTACAGGAAAGACTCGGTTATTCATATGACCTCATTACTAGGCAGACTCTAGCTCTCTCTCTCTCTTCGGGGCCCATCAAGACCTTATTGTGTTCGCTCGATCGGTCTCGCGGAGAGTCCATTGAATAAATTCGCAAACGAGCAATAATTTCGGTATGATTCAGCGCTGTCATTAGCGCCAAGTCACTCTCCGCTGTAAAACTCGACTCGATGATGATTTTTCGCCTTATTTCGCGGCGCTACGCATCGCCGGGCTCTCTCAGCTTCCGCTTTTATCGTTCCATTTGAAAACGCGCCTTAACTCGCGCGCATTTTCTAGGCTTCCGATATCTTACGGCGCCCAAAATCGGACAATGTGTGACTTTCCAGGAGGTAATGAAGGAAGTGAGCACTCAACTTTCGAAGGGAACAGCAGCCTTCGCTGCCCATTTTCTTGTTACAATGCGTCGCAATAGCAGGCTACACTCGGTCAAACTCAGTTTTTTTCACAAGCCGTCGCGTTGGATATATAAATCCGAAAAAACACTGCGTATCCACGAACAAAGCCTTTCCCTGAAAAAAAAGCAAAGTCCACCGTTTAACGATCCAGCTCACGTATTAGATCCCGGCAGCGCGAGCTCAAGAGCCTCGAGTCGAAAAATCGAGTGGGACGACGATTCGAGAGAGCGGTGTCGCATTCGTAAATATTTCTCCTCGAGCCGCGGCGCTGGAGTAACTCGCACAGTCGTCTCTTTCATAGGCGAGAGAGTGCTCTCTCTCTCTCTCTCTGGGCTTTGAATTCGAAAAGTTATTAATGTCGCCGGGGCTGAAAGAACGGCCCTGTGTGTTTACTCGTGACCCGGCGTGATTACAAGACTCTCTGAGACGCGCCGTTGATCTTTCGCTCGGCTGCTCTTTATTAAGCGATAATCTATTTCGTGCTGATGCGCGCAAAGACTACACTCGTCTCTCTCTCTCTCTCTCTCTCTCGGCAATTAAGAGTTTTCGGAAATTCAGTTGTTTGGCCCCGCGAGCGAGCGGTCCGCTGGGAAATTAATTTAGGATTCGTAATAGAATCTTAATTAGGCCTCGAGTCGCGTTTCAACGAAACTTTTCATCTTTTGCGGTGATGAATGAACGCCTCTCCGCCGGGAGAATTAAAAGTATTACAACGAGTTACGCCGCGTAAAGGTGCTTATATCACTTCCCTAACGATCATTCATTAGGAATCCTCCGCATTAGGCGTTCATTAAACAAGCATCGGTCAATCCCTGAGAGTAACGCAAACGAGCAAGAGGGTCATCAACGCTTTCCTCATCCATCGGGCGAAAAAAAAAAGAGGCGACTGACGCAACGGACTGCCTCTCACGATTCGAGCGGCATTAATCTCTCTCTCTTTCTCTCCTCGCAGTGCTAAGCGCACGAAATCGATCGGTCCTTCTTGCGCCAACTCGGATCTCGGGGCCAACGACGCATTGCCCTTTGATTACATCCGCTCTCTCTTTTTCTCTCTCGGCGTTTGACGCTTTGTCGCTCGGCAAGACTCGCTCTCTCCTCGTGCCTGGACGCGACATTAAAGGAGTTATCGCGCTTAATCAACGTCAGGGCTGCTCGGGCGCGCATATTTACCCGTCCGGCTATATTTAGATTCTCCGAGAGAGGTTAAGGCGGCCCGCAGAGAGAGAGAGAGAGAGGGAGAGCGCGCGAGTTCCGGGCCGCTTCCATCACCGGGAAAATATCTAGTCGCACCGGCCGTAATTTAACTATAAAATTTAGTGGACCTGGGGGACTGTAAATAGTCGGCCGGTGCTCCTGCGTGTTTCGTGCCCTCGGCCGCATGCAGAATGCAATAATAATAGGGACGCGGGCCACCGCCTGCTGCTGCCGCCGCCGCCGCCGCTGCTGCTGCCTTACTGCACCGCCGAGTGCCACTCGTTGCTTTTCGCCCCGCGAGAGTTACGATCGAGCTCTCGCCGCTCGTACTTCAGCCGCGGGGAGAGAGAAGGAGGCACTGCTGGCTTTAAAGGTCAAGACGCCGCTGGGACCGAGTGTGCTAATGCCCGCTGCAACGTTCGAGCCGACCTCTAAATCGAACGCGAACGTTCTCGAGCCGTACAACTTCAAAGCCCTCGAGTTATTTACACACGCGGACCCGGAAAATTTAGGCGGCCGACAACACCCGCTTTTTCGAAGCTCTTTGTGCGGCGGCGTGCCTTTCGTTTTTATCGATCTTCAAAGGGGTGCGGCTAATTTTAGAGGCTCTTCGCGCGGCGCGCCGCGAGTCGCGCGTTGCATAATCCTCTCTTTGAGCCCCGGGATAAACTGTTTGGATTTATGAATTCACGCCGCGGAGAGGCATTCGCTGCCTACTCTGTTATTTCTGTTGATGGAGCGCGAATTTATCGGCGAATATTGGCGCCTGTCGAGACGCCTCTCGTAACCCCCCCTCGACGTTATAAAAATTGCCAAAACGGAGAGAAAAAGCGCGCGGCGCGAATCACAGGCATCGGGCGCGATGTCGCAACGGAATCGCGCTGCAAATAACTGGCTCAAAGCCCTGAAAATTATCAATAAACGAAGCAGCCCGGGCTTCGAGAGAAAAAGTAATCCCACCTCCAATTGTCCTTTCTCTTTGCGGCTTCAAGCAGGATAGCCCGTTATCTCGCGGGCGATATTCGCATATCCAATCGCGCTTTTTTCACTACGAAGAGCAGCGGCGGCGGCTCGGTTAGAGCGAGAAAAACGGCTCTCGGCTCTTCGTTTAAAATGCTTTAGCTCGCCGCGGCGGCAGGCGCGCCGGGAAGATTGGAGCGTTTGCGCAGAGAGAGGCCACAGGTGGCAATACACGGAGAATCGACATCGAGATTGCCTGTTTTTTCGCCTGTCTCTCTCTCTCTCTCGGCCTATTCACCGAGCAATGCATATTGATCGCGATTATCTTTTCCCTGCACTCTCCTGTCCACTTCCCTCTCTGGCTGCAGCCGAACGTGCATTTCAATTAATTCGACTGTCAAACTTGCGCCCGTGTTCTCTCTCTGTGTACACTTTTGATCTCTCTGTCGGGAGCGGCTAATTCGAAGATTCGGTTACTTTGTCCTTCACTCGGCCACTTTGTCATTATTGGGTTTATCAACAGGCTCTCTTTCTCCCCCCTGTAAATACCTTTCGCTTCGAAGCGCAACCTAATTATCGGCATTTTTCAATTGGATTGTTTAATAAGTTTACCGCGGCCTCTCGGGTTCATTCGTCGCGGCGGATTTCATCCGCGGGCGAGAGAGCGTCTCCGCGTGGTAGTATATCGATTACCGCAATTACTCGGCTCTATCAAATTATTCGGGGCAAGCGGGAAAAGACTCGGAGTTTACGCCGATATCCAGCTGGCCGCCGCCGCTTGCGCGCGCAACTATGCCTCTAACTAACCACTTAGCCGAGGCAAAACTTTTAATCTACCTAACTGCATGTACTTGGAGGAAACTAAAACGATGACTCTCGAATATTTAACCACCTGTTCGGCGGGGCGGGGGAGAGAGGCGGCGCGGCCCCGCCGCGCGGCCAAAGCGCCAACCAGTTTTTACACTTATCTTAACGAGTTTTAGTTTCCCACGTAGCTCCGCTACAAGAAAAGACCGTAACCAATCTCGCAAAGAGGCCATTGCGTGCGCGCCGGCCCGGGAGAGAGAGAGAGAGAGAGAGAAAAACGCGCGCCGGGCCAAAATTAAGGAAAGACTCTATAAAACCACCGAGCCAATCATCCTCCCTCCTCCTTTATATATACTTCCTTTGCGCGCAGTTGATACGCGCGCGAGCCAGATGTCGCTCGATATGCCGCGGCCACTCCCGCGCGTTTTATCAGCCCGTCACGGCCGATCGACGACTGGCCTTCCCTTTTTCCCGGCGTTTTTTTTTCGCCTCCCCCTCCCCTCCCCGCAATTCGACGAGTGCGCAACGTTCGAGAGCGCTTTTTCGCCGCGGCCGCCGTCGTTATAATTCACTCGAGCGGCTCCTTCCCTCGCTCCGGGCGGATTGCGCTCGTCTGCAGGCGCGTATCGGGAGCATGAGAGCCGGCTAATTGTGGAAGCCGAGCGCTACCCGCGCGTATGTATATATATGCGCGTTTCTAATCGGCCCGCTTTAAAAATAGCCCAAGCGCCGAGCGAATATTATGCGCGCCGCTATGATTTATCGCGCCGGCGAGCTCGCGCGAGCACGGATATACATCTCTGCGCGAGTTCGGTATGTTTGGATGCGCGCGGGGCTATTTTGTCTCTTTGCTTTTCTTTTATTTTTTATTTTTTATTTTTTTTTTTTTTTATATTTCGAGCGTCTGGATTACGATGCGAGGTTTTCAGAGCTGCCTGGAAAATGATTCTTATGCACGGACGAAAAAGTGAATATGCTTTTGACATTGTAAAAAGAGCGTTTATCGATATTTTATTACTCTGTTTTATAATGTGCTCAATTTTCTTCACCTGCAGATTGAATTTAAATCTAATATGAATGGAAAATTATCGTTCTCGCTCTATAAATAATAGCGTCAAGTGCTGCCTGGATCTTTAATAGTATTAGGTGAATCTTTAACTTTGTGTGGTTAAAAATACTCGTTGATTGCATTTTATGTATTTACGTCGATAGCGAGATTAGCGGTAGCACTGCCGGTGTTGCATTATTGATGACTCATATAAGCACGATAATACACCGAATTAAAAGCGTTTGCTTCGTCATTTCATACGTCTTGAAATAAAAGTTTCAACGCCGTAGAAAAAGTATAAGGCAACGTGACTATAATATCTTCAGTCCGTCTTTACAATTGAACCTTCAATTATGAAAGCCAGGCATTTATTAGTCGTTCTTAACCTCTAAAACTGTACACGCTGCGGTAAAACTGTATTCTTTTAGAAAAATTACAACAATCTTAATGAGCGTAGGTGTGTGTGTACAGCTCCCTTCCTCATTACTTTTAGTTATACTGCAAAACTGTTTCGCGCGCAAAGCAGTGTGTCATTACAATTTTTACGACTGTCTTCAATGCCACCTTTTCCTCGTAAGAAATTTGTTTGCGAATCGCCTTTAAACCCACGATAACATGCACGCCGTGGCCGATGAATATTTAAAACAATTTAAATGATTTTAAATTCCCCGAGCACTTAAGCCGCAGTTTGTTATGCCTCGCGTCAAAAGGGAAAAAAAGTAGCGCCGACTGGATACAAAGTGTTTTCTCGAGTTACCGAGCGAACGCGTGTTTCCAGCATTCGACATCAAACGGCGGAGCTGCGCACAAAAGAAAATCCTTCAACCTCGCACGTGACATAAGAACGCTTACATCAGCCCTCGAAAAACTGATTAACCGGGCCCTCTCTCTCTCTCGCAGATCCACTCTATTTCTGCCTCAAAAGCTCTCTCGGGGGGCCATTAATTCCGCAAGATTTAGAGCGCTTACAGGCGCGCGGGGTATCTGGCCGCGAGAGAGGCACAGCTCCTAGCAGCACGCATCCTTTTGATCTGGGCTTTCATAATTTCAATGGCTGCGCTCCGCTCTCCCGTAACTCGCTGCCGCCGGTATCGGATCGCTTAGGCGGGGGCAATTAGGTAGGCTCCGGCTCGCCGCAGGGCAGCGGCAGCGGAGTCTCTCTCTCTCTCTCTCCCCGGCAGCGGCAGCCATCTCGCTTATACCGCGATTGGCACGCGGCTCTGAGGCGGACACGAAAAGCATGGTTAACAGCTGCCCGCGGCACCTGTCGCCTGTGGCTCAGAGCAGCCGAGGCGACCAAAATACGGAGCGAGAGAGAGAGAGAGCCTAAGGCTTCTCCTTCTTCGCCGCCGCCGCCGTCGTCGTCGTCGTCGTCTTTGCCCGCTACTCTTTTCCCCCGGAATAGTGGGATACAACAGCGGCTTTCGAGGCGATGATGTGCCTCTCGAGCTTGTACGAGCCGCTCGCCGATTATTTTCAGACGCGACGCGATCGCTTTTTGTTTTTCTTGCCGGCGGAGCCAGTTGTGTGTGGCGCGCGCTCTAATGGCGTTCTAATAAAATTCGAGGGAAAATATTTTTTCAAAACAGGGCCGAATTGACGCTCTCGCGCTAAAGCTGTCAATTTTCCTGCGGTAGTTACTCTGTGGTCTTGGATGTTTATGGTGTATAAATATATTTAGCTCGGATTCAGGTTTCATGTAGATTTAAAGATTAAGCGCATTCGATCATGATATGAGATTTTATTTTGACTTTTAGAGCCATTTAATTAATGGCAAATCTTGGATGAAAAAGGCAAACTTTCAATTATTCAAATTACGCAAGAGAAATATTTATCGCTCGCGAATTAACTTTATCTGATAAAACCAGACGAACGCCGGTAGCGATTTTTCGTAACGAAAAAAAATAAAATTCAATGCTCGAAACCGACACCGTTATATTATAATTAAATGCAAGGGCATAAAAAAAAGGCAAATTAAAGAATCGCTAATTTCCATTGCAGCGGCGTACATGTAAATGCAAATCGGCCGCGGTAATCATATGTGCATCGATTAAGCTTGCATTATTGAATCAAGCTTCTTTGCTCGTTATTTAAAAAAAAAAAAAGAAAAAAATTCTCAAAAGTTCTTTTCCCCGGCCATTACGTGATTCACGGCATAAACAGTCCGGCCGTCAAAATAAAGCAATAAACCAGCAGCGGGGCGCGCATCTGAAAATAAAAAGTGTCCGAAAATACCGTCGCTCGGCGAAATAAAAAAAAAAAAAAAAAAAAAGAGTGAGAGGGGTGGTGGGAGAGGGAGAAGAATCATAAAATCAACATCCCCCCCGCATAAACGTAAATAGCCAGGGCAGAGCGCGGAGACGGCAGGAGGAATTTTTCTCGTCACGTGTGTAGTTTCTCTCCATCGACTCCGTGGCGCGAGTGAAAAAAGCATCACGCGAGAATACCCCGTCGTCTTGTTTTCATACGTAATGCACGCACACTCCTAAAGCGAGCACTCGGCTTTTTATCGCTTCCGCGCGAGAGCAAGAGAGACAGAGAGAGAGAGAGAGAGAGAAAGCGAAGGGGTTCGGCACGTGCAGTCATTCACCGCGTTCCATTTTTTTTCTTTCCCTCTCTCCGCGCCGCCGTTCGCCTCGCTTCTTCTCCCTGCACACGCCTACCGTATCGCCAAATTCGGCGATTGCCGGGGCCGGCCCGAAAAAGAAAGGAGGAGCCAGGAGGAAGTCGAGAGATCGATCGGAAGGACACACACGTGTACGAGGAGAGAGAGAGAGAGAGAGAGAGAGCCCAAACTTCTTCGCGATTGTAATCCGAGAATCTTACCGAGGCCGTTTCGAGGAGACAGAGGACCGTCGTTATCGGGCCGGCGATCGGGCACCTTTCTTCCTCGCTCGAACCGAACGACAGGCCCTCGAAACTATTGTCTCCCGGCACTTATCTCGCTAGAAATACGGCCGAGAGAAGGTAATTGCCAGGCTGAACGGGGTATTTTTGGCTTTCGAAACCTGTTCGCTCGGGATTCGATCGCGGATTCTCCATGCCTCGCCTCGAAAATCTAGCCGCGCACACCGCTTTCCGTACATCCGCGATCGCTAACAGAATTTGCAATTTTTTTTTTTTCCCGGAATCAGGCTTCGCCAAGCTCGCCGCGGCGTATATCCCCCGATTCCGCGCGCGGGAGCGTTCAACTTTGATCATCAGCTGAGCGAATGCGCGCCCCGCGTGTGCTGCGGTGGAAAGAGCGAATCGGTGTGTTTTGCGAGAGAGAGAGAGAGCCGGGCTGATTTGCGCGAGGCGAGCATTCAAAGCTGCTGCATTCGGCTCCGCAAACAGAGGGGTCAGCGGCTTTTCTTTTCACCGCGCGCGGCCAATAATTATTCGAGCATATGTAGCGGCTGCGAAATGAATTCCAGCATCGGGAGAGAGAGCTGGTTCGGTGCCCGTGTCTGCCCGCCTGCCTATCTCTCCCTCTCGGCGGCCGGCAATCCTCTTGATTCGGGGATATACGGTGATCGGCATACGGAGAGAGAGAGAGACAGAGACAGAGAGCGGAGAGCGCATCTATCGCGCGCCATTCGTGTAATTTACGGGCGCGCGCGGCATTAGCGGCAGTGCGCGGTAATAGCGCGCGCACGCACGGAGAGCATGCCGAGCGAGAGGGAGAGAGAGGGCGACTCCTCGGGTTCATTTAGCGATAAAGAGGAGAGGGAGGGAGGTAGGGAGAGGAGCCGAAGCCTTGGCAAAGCTATAGAGGCGGGCTATGGCGCGCGGATGGCATTCTGCGGTCACTTTGGTATGTGCCTATATGCCGTCACGTGATATCGATCCCACCTAGCTCCCTTCCTGCCGCCGCCGCCGCCGCCGCGTCGTCGGGGGGGTATTATACACACATGCTCGAGGACTCGGCGTCGTCGTCCTCGTCTCCGAGCCGCCGAGAGATTATCTCTTATAACCTTCCTCCCGCGCCGCTGCTTCGCCAGGAGCCTCGACCTTGTGTTTTCTCCGGATGAAATTTTAGACGCGCGGGCTCCGCTAAGTTTGTTAGGGCCTGCCCAAGGGCCACTTGCGCTCGATCGAGCCACCTCCGCCGGCTAATTCCGTTTTTATCGCGGTTAAGTAGGATACGCTTGCCGGGGCACCGAGGCGAGCCGGATTATTGTACGGTTTTATGGTTTCGCCGGATTTGCTTCCCGAGCCGACGCGACTCGCCGGCGGAAAAACTTCCTTTCGCCGTCGTGTAATTGAAACTGGGCTTTAATTAGCGCGTGACTTTCGGGAATGAATATTGGTGCTCTCGCCTCGTCGCCGACTGGACCGAAGAATTAATTCTTCACTCGGCAGACGAACGAGAGGAGCACGCGCGAATCTCTCGCTCTCTAAATTAATCGCTCGAATTCAGCAACAGTCATAGAAATGACGAGAGCTGACAAAACGAGAGCGTGTGCAGTCGACGCGGCCCGTCCAAACAGGTGCGATCCTTCTTCGTTACTCGCCTCGGGGGGGCTCGCGGCTCATAAATCACGGCGGACGAGAGCGACGCCCGAATGGATCCTCGCATAATGGCAATATTTTATCGAAGATTGCAGGCGCGAATAAGCGCCATCGACTGCTGCAGCTGCACTCTCGCAGATGAGAGGCGCGTTTACGTTAGCTAAAATCACTGTTGTAGGTGTACAATCGTAATATTGGTCGTTTAAAGGTAAATGATTTAATATTAGAAGAGAGAGCACGTAAATTTTTGGCTTCTTTTTTGCGCGACGATGGGGAGCACCTCGGGACACGCCGGTCTCTCTTGGAACCTTAATAAAAGGCAGGTAGCGAGCAAACTTTGGGAGTCGGGGCGGCTCTCCCATGAGAAATTTCTTTGAGAATTTTTGAGGAAACCGATAATTTAGTGGGGTCGCGCAATTCTGCCCGGGTTAGCGTAAACTTAACGGAATTCGCGCGCTTGGAACACATTTTTTCGAGGAAGATTAAATTTTGAAAGTTACTCTAGCCGCTTTTAAAATTTCATTCTTTCCCCCTCCCCCGTCGCCTTCGGTGTATCGTTTCAATCCCCCCTTCATCGATCAGCGTGCCCTTCGTGCGCTCTTTCCGCATTCAAACCAAAATCAGCGATTCCATTTAATATTTAATATCGCTCTAATAGCACACCTCTCGGCTGTCTTTCAACGTCTCCCATCGGGGGCCGTCCCTCCCGATCCTTCACCGTCCACGCGAAAATAAGGCACGCCACTTCGAAGCCCGCTGTCACGCGAAGGAGCCGCCCGACGACGACGACGACGACGACGACGACGACGATGACGGCTTCACGAGAACTGATTGATAAATCGCGATCTTCAATTAAGGCTCTTCATGGATGCGCGCAGCGATTACGTGTCTATCAATACCGGCATTCCGCGCGCGGCAGACTAGTTTCCCGAGTGCGGCTCCGTCGCGAGCGGGGAACTCCGGCGCGCAGATGCGCTCCCAGACGAAATAATTACAAGCACTCGGGGGCTTTGATATTCGCTGCCGGTATATTACTTATTCGCGAATGTTTGCCGCCACAGCCGCCGAGGGCGTATAATCGTCGCCGTCAATTGGATCGGGAAAGTTGAGGCGGCCAAGACGCGGAACGGCTTACTTTGCTCGCGGATTTCTTATTTCGCAAGACGCACTTTATATTCCTCGTAATTAATTTATACACTCCGGGAAAACTCCCCGGGGCGATGAATGTTTATTGATTAGTTTTTTATCTGTTGTGACTTTGGTTTAATGCGTCGCGGACACTGTTTGTTCAAAAGCTCGTTAAACTTACAAATTAAGAGCGCTTAATTATTTTCAGGTGTGATTTACCGCGCTTACCGGCCGGCGGTGGCGGCGGTAAAAATAGCCCTCGCGACTAACGTTAGCGGCAATAAACATTTTCAATGCCGCCTCCAATACATTTCTCACTCGCCCGAGGCGTCCCGAGAAGTAAGTTAACGGGATATGACAAACGCCTCGTAACCGCGCGCGTCGTAAAGGAAAAAAAGAAAAAAATGATTGAAATATTCAAAGAAACGATGCCGGTTAATTAGTCGGTGTACAGCCGAGGCGAATGTTTACGCAGCGCGACGGCAGCGAGAATTAAAAAATAGAGATTCTTACGCCAGCGCCGAGAGAGAAGTCGCCCCGCGGGTTAATAATAGCCGAAAACGACACGCTGCCTTGGACGCCTTTTCTCCTCGTTCCTCGACTCCGCCTAGACGAAAAAAAAAAGAAAAAAAAAAAAATCGGCCCGCGCTTTCCCACGTGTGGCCCCACACATGCAGCGGTTGCGTCATCTACAGGCTTTACGCCTCCAAAAATAGTCAGCGATGCTTCTCTCTTCGTGACTTTCCTTTCGCTTTCGTCTATCGGGACCGAATGGATTCGTGGCGAAAGCTCGCGATTTTCGTAATTTTAAGAGGCAGACCGTGTTGGCGTTCGGGCGCGCAAATTGAATTAGAGATGCGCTCGGACAATTGAGCATGAATTTTAATTGGAAAAAAAAGAAGTGTGCCCCCTCTGATCGGCGAGTGGAAAGAGCGATGCCAACGAGGCGGAATGTGTGAGGAGAGAGAAACAAGAAGATTTAGCCGTCGGAATAAAATCAAACGCGCCATCGAGCTTTAACCGACCCTCCAGTACCACCTGTTAATACCAAGATGATTTTTTTCCTTTTTTTTTGCAATCAACGGTGTAATGGAGCTGAGTGCTGAGAATACTGTTTGCCCTCTTTCTTTCTGTACAGAGCTTTGCACTGTAAAGGTCAACCACCGAAGGGTTGATTGAATTTTATAAATTTTTATCGACTGTTTTTCTCAACATCTCCCTTTCGCGTCATTCATTCGAGTGATTGATACTCTTTCTGCATGCGAACTGATTCAATATCGAAACTTCAATCAAAGCTACGTCAGATCAAACGCGACATTAAAAAAATTGAAAAATTTTAACAAAGCTCAAAGACCACACTAATAAAGAAACTCGGGAACCGCGTTAAAATCAAATGGCCATCGTCCGACGGTCGTCCCTCGGAGCCAGCAGTCGCCTCTTCCTCCTGTTTATGGTAAAAACATCCGTATAGATTATCGACGAGTCCCTTATAGCCGGTGTTTCCTGCCGAAAAGAAAAGCTCTGCCGGGGCAAGGACTCCGGAAAAAGAAAAGGAACGCGGGGACTCTATGGGGGCTATATAGGAGCCGAAGAAGACGGTGATTGAAAATCGATCGGCACGATTTACCGGCCAGGGGGATAATGAATAATGGATGGCGCAGTTATCTCGTAACTGTCCGGATAAACTGCCCAATTACTTTCCTCGTCGGATCGATCCAGCCGAGAGTGAGAGAGAGAGAGAGAGAGAGACCAGTCCCCTGCCCATAGGGTTTTTCGTTCTTAATAATGGTGAACATAAACTAGCCCCCCGTGTATATATATGTGCAGCGGCGCCGACCACTACAAACCTTCCGGGGAATTTCGCTTCGAATTTTAACGGGGTCACTCGCCTAATTTATGTGCCCTCGCGCTCGGCCGGGCCGAAATTTCGTGGAAAAAAAGCAGATTTCCGGGGCCCCCTTCGAGAGGAGAAAGCCTTCCGGCTCCGCGGAAGGAGGAACATCCCGGCGGGGATCGTTTGCGCCTCGTATACATGTCGAGGCTGCACGTTTCGCTCGAGAGATCGAGAGCGTATATAGCGGGCGAAAGTATGGAAAATAAAAGGACCGGCGAGAAAAAGCGCCGACGACGAACGAAGCAACGGAACGGTATTTGATTTTCTTCGGGGCCTCGTAACAGTGGACGAAAGACCGAAACGAACCGCAAACGAAAGCCGCAGCGCGGCGCTGAAATTTGACCGCCTCGTCCGATTTCCGTGTGCGGCTTTCTCTCTCTCTCTCTCTCTCTATCCCGTTTCTGTCCTCCCGGAGCCCAGGGATAGTAGATTAACGAGGCATTAATTACCCTCGGCTCTCGCGCTCTGTCTCTCTTACAATTACGGCCGTGAATTCGTATATACAGGCCGCACGGCTAAATTCTCGAATTACACTCGGCAGATTACGCGGATAAAATTCAGCTGCGTTCGGTGATTTGCATAGGACTCTCTCTCTCTCTGTGTGTATATGTAAGTGCCGGAGCGCGGACGAAGCGGCGCCGAAAGAGAGGAAAAGAGCTCGTTATCAGCGCCTTTGTAATTCAATTCGGCATCGCTAATTGTCGGGTGATGCATGGTAATTGTGGTCTTTTCCTTTCTAAATTATTGCTTACGCGCTTTCCAGATTAATAATACTTTCGACTTGCTCCTCTGCTCTCCCCTTCTCTCTCTCTTTGTCCTTTTGTCGAGAGATAAATTAGCCGGAATTTTGAGCAGTTCTTAGAAAATTAGCCTTCGCGAGCTGCCTTATCGAGTTTAGAGCAGAAATTGAAATTTATACCCCTCGGAAAAGTCGTAGTAAAAGCATTCCGTAATGCACTTGCAAAAGTGGAACGAGGCTAGCGTTCAATTGTAAATAACAGCGCGCGCAAGCGGAACAAATCCGAGGGGGCGATAAAGACGTGGATTTTAATGCGGGTGGATGTTCATTACCGGCAAAATGGATACAAAGTTGAGAGAATAATTATTTATAGTGTTTCAGTGAATGACTGCTAGTTTATTCACTACCAAGCGCTTTTATTCGGCGCGTGGCCGGCTGCCAGCTAAACAATGCAAACATCATGAGTATTTTCAAGCTTTGTGTCGAAAATGAAAATAGCGTTTCCTGCTCCGTTGCGCAACCGGCCAATTTACAAAATTGCGCCCCGCCGAATAATGTAATAATAAACAATATTTTTAGTTTTAATTAACTCCGAATTAAAACACCGAGCGCGGCCGGCTGTTGATTTTCGACGCCAGTCAGCGCCGCTCCGGCGTGCCCGCGGACTTAAAATGTTTATCTCCGCGATTTATCTCGTGACGCAACTTTTAATAAGATTTTATCTCGCGCTTTCAGCTCGCCGAGCGATATGCAACACATCGCGCGAGAGAGGCCTTTCAAAAATTCATTTCGAGCGAAATCATTTTTAAGCTTTATGAATTATAATTCTCGGAGGAATTTTAAAATTCGTCGATATATATATATAATGCCGCAATCGGCGCTCCATCGGTTTCCGAAATCTCGGGCAGCTCGGATTAAAATTTCATCGCGCGCGCGAGAAAGCATCGACGCTCGACCTACCAAAATGCAGACGTCGCTCGGGCATTAATTAAATAAAGCCTAATCACCCGTACTCGCACCGCTAAACTGCAGCTGCATTGTGTCGGTCGGCTGTCGGTTTAATTAAAATACTCTCTCCCCTGGCCCTTTTTCTCTCTCTCTATTGTTCGAGGCAACCGAGCCGAATAATCTAGCGGCTGCGTTTTGAATCTCGTTATCGCTCGGCTGCCTTCGCCTCGTCGCAAGTCTCTGCTTTCGCAAGAGAGTCGCCAAGTCAGCAGATATCGGCAGGGCGTTCTCTCCCTCTCTCTCGAATTTCGAGAAAGAGACGGAGACGGAGAGGCACAGATTAGAAGAGAGAGAGAGAGAGAGAGCCCGCGACACAGCCAATCGAAAGCTCGTTTCACGCACGAGCGGCCAGCCGAAATCGCGCGCCCCAAAGCTCGCTTCGCGTGTCCTGCGCAAAAGCCCGGGGAGCGATGGCTCGTAAGACCGTCGTGCCACGTTTCCGCGGGGCATTTTAATCCGAGAGAGAGAGAGAGAGAGGGGGAGAGAGAGCGAAGTAGTCAGAGAGATCACGGAAGCGGATTGCGATGCGGCGACCGGCTCGAGACAGGTACAGAGACCGGCAGAGGATACCTGCACGTACGGGACTTAATTATCTTCGGATTCCTCCTCGAATTCTCTCTCCCTCGCTTGTCTATCCTCGTCTTTTGCCAAGGCTCCGGGATTATTCGGGATGTATTCCCGACCCCGATATCGGCTGCGATCGATATAAGCGCCTTTCGATGTAAAATAGAGAAAGCACGCGGACAGCAGCCCCGTTAAAATTAGTTGTTCGATTAAAGCTTTTTCTTGCCGCGTTTTTTTCCCGAGAGCGCGCTCTCCTTCGAGCGTTGAATTTCGAAAATTCCTCGAGAAATCCGCTCTCTGGCTGGAAGTTTCAGACAGTAAAAGATGAGCCTGGCGGGAGAAAAATCGGGAGACGTATGCGCTTATTATGCGGCGAGGAGCATCAATTTTTGATCGATGGCTTTTGGCTTCTTTCATTAGCCGTTTTTGTAGGTATTTATCAATTTTGAGTCAAAAGTGAAAATATCCTCTTGAGAAATGAAACGAATTTATTACCTCGACTCTCGGGGGGGCAAAAAAAAAGAGCGCCTTACCTCGAAAAGTCAGAAACTGCACTCGAAGCAAAATTAAAGGATCCTTCGAAACTCGGCACAGATACTTTTTCGCCGTGATATATGTAGCTCCTTCCCCCGTGCCAGAGTGATAAAAACAAGACAGGCACCTTATTACACTAAACAATCGTTTTTCAGCGCTCCTCGCGGCCGAAAGCGAGAGGCCCTCTCGGCCCTCGTCGAGAGGAGCGTCGCCGTAAATTAAAGAAAAGGCCGAGAAGAAAGCCGAAAAAAGGCGGGCGAGGAGTGTGCGCGAGTGCGATAAATTATAAAAAAGGTAATTCGAGTACTCGGCCGCGCGAGAGATAGTAAAAGCCTCAAAGGGCAAAAATTATTAATTAAGCAAATCCCACGGCGGAGCGCGCGGCGGCTCGTTACGAAAAAAAGGAACCTTGAAACGTCGCCGAGTTTTATGCCCGCATCCTCCCTCTCTCTCTCTCTCTCGAAAGGGGAAAGCGGAGACGAAAAAAGAAGAGACCAGCCGAGAGAGCAGCTATCGAGTCGGGCTGGATTAACGCTCTCTGGAATTATATCCAGAAGGACTTGTGGGAGGCGAGCACGTGGCCGCTGAGCAAGTAAGTGCCTGCGCGGCGCTGCAGGTGTGAAGAGGGCCCCGGGGAGAGGAGGACGGCTGCCGCGGAGGGGGCGGCTGCTGCTCGCGTCGGGGGGAAAGCTGCTTGTTAGGGCTTATAAAGTCGAATTTCGGGCTTCGTTCCTAAAATAAAGAGATCGTTTCGGCGGTATTTTTTTTTCCAGCTGGTGTCGTCGCTTCTAGCGGGGATAAATTAGGCGCGAGTCCGGAAATGGGGTCAGAGGGAATTTTTAAAAAATTGAATTATTTTCCAGGCGGAATATTCGAGTATTTCGAGGATAATCTAATATGTTGGCGAGAGACTCGCTTCTATCCTCCGCTTCTCATTACCGCGCACATCTTGCGGCGTGGCTCCGGGTTTTAATTAAGTGAAAGAATTTTTCCCGCGTCTTCGGAGAAAATGTTTCATAAATACATACGACAGAGGCGCGCGCGTACCGAGAGGATAAAAAGAAATGACATCACTGCAATTTCCATACAAATTCCCCGAGACAGCCCGGCGTGCGGCGCGCGAGGAAAAAAGCCGCCGCACGCGCGTTTGCCTGCGCGCGTAAAAAGCGAGAAAGCGCGTGTGCATCAAAGAGCGAGAGTACACGCGAGAGAACAAGGCGGATGAGAGACGGGGAGAGAAAGAGAGGAAGGGAGGCGGAGAGAGAGAGAGAGAGAGAGGAGGCGAGGGATCGGCCAAGCAACAGCGGCTGCTCTTTTGTTTTCTGGGACAAGAGGATGGTGCGCTGGTGGCTTCGTTTGCGCGGAATTGACGGCGACGAGAGGCTTCGTCATTCTCCTCTCCGTCTCTCCTCTCTCTCTCCGTCTTGTTCGCGCGGCAGCGACGTCGATACGTGGCAGCGGAGGAGAGACGAGAGCGGTGTGCGTCGTGATTGCGCCTGGAAAAGTCTTGACTCGGAGCTTCCTCGAGAGCGCTGCACTCGGGGGAACTTTTCGAGAAGCAGCCGGGGCAAAAATTGGACGATTAATTGCCCGAGCGTGTTTGCTCCACGGTTCGGCGGGGGCAGCTGCCTTTTTTTTCCTCTCCTCGGTTCCGCGCGCGTTAAGGAAATTTACGTTTTTAAAAGTTTTAAAATAGGGACTTGGCGCGGGGGGGGGGGGGGGGGGGGCCAACTGCAACAATTTCAAGCCGGCAAGAAAATTGGCGAAAGTTCGTTAGAGCGAAATTCGCAAAAATTCATTGTCCCTCGGAGCCGGAATTCGCGTCGGGAATTTCGCTCGAACGAAATGCGTATATACCGACTGCTTAGCGACGCGCTTTTTTCCACGACGGAGAACGAAATGAATTCGATTTTATTGGCGCGATAATGTAAATATTTCTCTCGCGGAAGGAGGGAAAATAAACAGAGAGAAAGGGGGGGGGGGGGGGCGGGAAACGAAAGCGAGAGCTTCTCCCGCGGCCGGGAAAAACCTCGAGCCATCGTATATGTATAGACGACGAAGCGCGGAGGAATCAAGGAGACGGAACACTTTTTTTTATACGACTCGCGCCATAAAAGGCTTTCACGGCGCGGTCGCGTATTCCCTAACAAACAATACACTCCCTCGCGCATCTTATCGGCCTCACGCGCGTTCAATATTCCGCGTCTCTCTTTCTCGCGTGCGAGTATTGCCCCGATAAAAGCGCCGCGATAAGCCGATGATGAGGTATACTGTGAAATCTATTTCTCATTCGCTGCCGCTTTCTTTCTCGAGCTCTTAATGAAAGGTGCATGCATCAACGCGGAAATGATTTTAATTAAGTGTCAGCGTTTCAATTTTTCACCTGCTATCGAAGATTGCCGTACTATTATATCCAGGAAAAACGTCTGCGCGGAAATGTAAATTAACGAATCGCGAGGAAAAAGTTTATTCAAAGTACGAGCAAGAGAAAGTATCGTATTCCAAAGTTCTAAGCAAAGAGGAGAGTACATGCACCGCCCGCATGTAACCCGACGTCGGTGTGTGTATTTTCCCAGCGGCGGCGGCGGCGGCGGCGGCGGCGGGCACGCCGCAGAGCGACGGCACTCGAAAAGCTTTGAAAAAGGCATAATCGGAAACTCGAGGCACTCCGTGAATCAGCCTCGCTTCTCAATAGACCCGCGAGAGAGCAGGCACATCCCGGCGAAATTACGTCACTGCGGAGGCGATTCTCTAGGAGCGGCAACAAAGACGTTCTCACGGTCATTACGCGCTGCCGCCGAGCGATAAAGCAATATAATTAGAATAGCAATTGTCCTCCACGCGGCGCGCTGCAATTGGCGAGCTCTCCGTTCTGAAAACGCGGACGAAATTCCGAACGAGCTCTCTTTTTCCGCGTCTGACCCGAATTCGGAAAAAACTCGTCGAACCTAAATCGCACGATTACAAATAACGAAGCACGAGCGGTCCGCAAAGAAAAATTTACATCAAATCGCGCCTCGGCCGCTCGGCGATTTATGCAGAGCGGAATTACATAAACAAACCGCCTCGTGCTTTTTGCGCAGGAAAAAAATAAAAGGGAGAGGCAGGCGCGTCGTCCAATTTCCCGCGGCTACTCTCATCAAAATCCTTGGCGCGCGCTTTTTTCATTTTTCAAGCTCGACCATCGCTCTCGACCCCTCGGCGAATAATGGCAATAATAATCAACGAGTCTCCGGACGCTCGCCGCGACAATGCGCAGTTGTTTGCGCGCGACAAAGGGGCAAAAAAAAGGAGAGAGAGAGAGAGAATAGCCTCGCGTCATTAATTTGGAATAACCGTACGGCGCGCGAGAGTTTTTTTCGTTATTCACCCTTCGGGATATATCGCGGATCGTATTGTTATTCATTCCGGAGTGGACGAGATTCTGAATGAGACGGAGTGTGCGGGATTCATAAAGCGATAAAAATATTTTCACCTAAGCCCCGTGAAAATATTTTCGGTCCAAGCGGCGGTTATGTAATAGAAATAAATATTGAAATTAACTCGGCGCAAAGTGCGGCGCAACTGTTTGCTCAATCATCCACGCACAAACTTTTCCTCGCTCGGAGACTCGGTGTAAATAAAATATATATATCGGAACGCGCGGCGCGCACAAATTAGCCGCGTCGAAAAGCGTTCTCCGACAATAAAAGTTCCGCGCGCGCGTCTCTTTTTCGCTCGCAGACAATTTCGCGCGGCCGAGGAAACAGAGGAGAGAGAGAGAGAGAGAGAGAGGGGGGGAAGGCGACTAGTGGCCCGGCGTCCGTTTTCTATAATTCACTTAGGCGAGCGAGTAGCTCCGGCGTCGGGGCTCGAGCTCGTTAGTCGCGGAATAACGGCGGCGCATAACGAGAAATAACGTCGATATAACCCGACCGAATCGACTCTATCTCTCTTGGCTAAAACGCGACAGGTCGTACCATCGCGCGGCTTTCATATTTATACTGAGAGAGAGAGAGAGAAACGAAGGGACACGACCACTAGCAGCACACCGACGTCGTTGCCAGGCACGAAAATTCAAACCGAGCACGAAATCGAATTTCCGCACCCTGTTGCGAATATCAATTTCTCTGGCTATTTATCTTTTTCTCCTCTTACTCTTGTGCCGGTCCCTCGTCCGCGACACGTTTCGGCGGCTAATGTTTTCCCGCCGGGCCGGCGGGGCTTTGTTTTTGCAAGACGCGCCGATTTGTTTCGTTTTCATTAACGAGGACTTTTATACGCGTCGTTTTATCGCGGGAAAGCTGCCCGGGAAATTTAATTTTCGGCAATTTCGATGTAAATTGCAGGGGCCGATTAAAAATGCAATTTTTCCCCACCCTGAAGTATACGTACGTTTCGCTCTCGATTTGAGGGTCTCGTTTAGAAAATTTAAATTGTAATTGGTCGTAAAGCCGGGTCATTACGTTTTACCATTATCTTGAATAATTGTGCGCCCGGCCACCATCAATCACGAGCGAAATATCATCACGCAAACATCGAGTACCTCGCTCGAATAACAAATTACTATTCCCCTCGGACGTTTCCAATAAAATAACATTTATCATTCTCGATCATCGAATTAGAATTCTCCACTATTACCCAACAGTTGTCAATGACAACTGAAAAAAAAAAAATCTACCGCGAGTGTAAATACGCGAGTATTTACAGCGCCGCAAAACATTTTGCTTCGGCTCTCGGCTTTTAAAAGAGCGGCAAAGAACATCTCTCTCGAACACTTTTACCGCAGCCCAAGAATTTAGCCCGCGCCATTTACATTGTTCGGGCAAAAAGTGCTGCTTTGATTATTATTCTGCCTTATCGAGAAAAAACTTATAACGCTTGCGTACGTGGGGAATATGCAGCCTTGTAATACTTATTTTAATCTCCGAAAAAGGCCTTTATCTCGAATGGAACGACGAGCTTATCGCCCCGATAATCCATCAGTAGCAATATAATGCGATATCGAGACCGTTTCTCTAATATTCAAATAATAATTCCAGGCCGCGCTCTCGAACGAATGAAAATGCAAAATCGAATTTTCGCCGGATACCGTCGAAAATGTCCACTTTATACAAGCTCTCTCCCTCCCCCCCCCCCCC
>UCOM01001975.1:0-32446 GCA_900474385.1 Ormyrus pomaceus | reverse complement strand
TTAATACTATTATTAAATGTTATTATTTACAGCATTTTACTATTATTTTCACTTTGGCCAATTTTTGACCAATTTTTTTATCAAAACGGTGTCGTTTTTAAGGTTTTTGGTAAAAAATTAGGTCAATTTTCAAAAGAATTGGTCAAAAACTAACAAAATAATGGTGAAAACTTCCAACAAGATAACAATTAATTTTTATAGGTGAAAAAATAATGAGAATTTGTGTATAATTTTTTTAATATATATACATATATATATTTTTTTTTTATTAAACATCGCATTTCTTTTTGTATTAGCGACCGTGATAGTATATTCAGTTCGGTATATGGTACTCACATTGAACAGTAAGGATAATTTCTGTCAACAAGTCAATTCCGGCTACCAAAAAATCTGGGAAACATTTTTGTGAAATATTTCCGAAGATTTCATCCTGGCACATGGATTCGAATCCATGTTCTTGAATAGCCTTGTTCTGAGAAGGAAAGTCCGGCGCTTACCTCGAAGTAAATAAAACGATGTCTTAATCGCCTGAGCCAAGGATCGATCTCTTGATCAATGATTTATAAATTTATTTGAATAAACTTCGGAACAGTAAAAATAAATTATTATAAAATAATATGGTGCACATTCATCTCGTTCATATTGGAAGCAATGAACGTAGGGGCTCATTGTTTTGTTTTCAAATTCATTTTAAAAATTCAGGGTCTTTGATTGCTTATATATAATAAAATTAATTTGTTATTCATTAAAAGTTTCGTTTTAAAAACAGAAATAGCTTTTTTATATCTCTTGGAAAAATTTAACCTTAAGTAAAATCTGTTCTCAAGTTTTGAAAATAATTGAGATTTTTAGTTTGTTTTTGAAATTTTTTACGTGTTTTTTAAGCTTGTTTTAATGGTTCTTATATGTAAAAAATTAAATTGGAAAAAGTTGGCTTTTACGGGCTGTTACTTTTTATAATATATTTTTACGTTAATGAATTAGGTGATTCTTGTTTGAAAACTACTTGTACAGGAAAATTTAAAAAAATAGAAAATATTTATTCAACAACAATTCTCTTAATTTAGAAAAATCCCTGGCGATTCCCAAATTGCAAAAAATTTAGGAAAGGCAGTAACTTAAAAATTATTAAAAAATTAATGGATCATATATTAGTTTAAAAACATCAGTATCTTACTCACATCAGGTACACATCAAATCGTTTTAGCGGTGGGAAAATTCTCTATCGTTGAATCGATATTTTTAACGTGAAAACATACTTAACTATACTGATATTTATTATATTAAAAAAAGAATGATCTGTACTGCAAGTTCTTAACTTCTACAATTAATGTAAAACTATACTTTCATATTTATCTATTAAACTTTTCTTGCATAATGCTTACAATCAAGCTTACTTAATTAAATTCAGTTTATAAATAATATAAGATTTTCTTCTTTTTACAGATGACGGAAATCACGGGATGAATCAAGACGGTGAGTAAAAGTTGTAAATCTTTTATTCTATTTATTAAGGGATTAACTTTTTAATTTTCTCAGCAAAATGAGAGTGCGCATTTATTGTAAAATCATGTTTCCTAAGTAGCTGTAACTGAGACTTCATTCAAGTACTTTGATAAAGTAACAATAATCATTTTAATTTATTTTTTTCGGGTAAGCACAAGAGTTGGTTAATATTCTAGTCAGTTTTACTAGACAAAGTTCGTAGAGATACTGTATATGAAATCGAGGAAAATTTTAGTGTTGATGTGCTACGTGACTATCGGCTACTGCCTGTAGTAGATGAGGACTTAAATCAAGAAACTGATAATAATTAGTTAGTTTTAAGAATTAAGAAACTGGTAATGATTAAATAGCTCTAAGCATTATAAAGAATAATTATATAAATTGCGTTATAATTAATTTTATAAGGTTTTTCAAATAACAATTTATATTTTCATTAAAAATTGTTGTTTCTAATAATTTGAGTGTTTTGAAAATATTTTATGAAAAATTAAATTTTTCAATTTTAACGCTTATCGTTGGCTCGTACACGAGTTGCCAAAAAACTCGAAAATTGCTCAGGGTACACATATTGTGTTCATTATGCGCACACAATATTTCAGCAGAGAATAGGTTTATTTAAAAGAAAAAATCCCGGTCGCCTATAAGGTTAAAAAAAATTTTTAAACTCAATATCTCTAGAGATTAAACACGTTTTATTTAACATGTAGTCATTACATTATAGACTTTTTTGAGTATATATATAATAAATATTTCTAAAACATATTTCAAAACTATAATTTATATTAAACAAAGTAAATTAACTCTTGTTACTTTTTTGGCCGTATTTTGATAAAGTATAAATGTAAGGATAAATATATTTGAAAATACTTAATGCCGTGGTAAAAGTGATAACATTTTAATAATAAAGAAGAAATTAAAAAAACAATAAATAAATAATATTATCGTATTCTTACTATAGATTAGAGTTAGAACTGCGCGCCTTATTATATACTGACTTTTGTAGACTGATTACAATGTCAAAAAACTCGTAATTCAAGTTATCCTAAACGCTTTTTGGTTGGATGTTTATTGCTTTTGTTAAGCCGTAAGTTAAGGTCGAGAAGTGAATAAGCTGTTTTTTTTTCACTTTCAAGTAAATTAAAAAATGCTTTAATCGCGCGCTCACAAATTGCACATCGCGAATTGTAATGCGCGAAAAGCGAAGGGAATTAAAGGTCGAAGCTAGTCGCACGCTATTTAAGTATGTATAAAGTGAGAAAATTTCTCGTTCAATGCTTCGTTTATCACGTGCACACAAATGAGATTGTCACTTGCACCGTTTGCGGTAACTTCTTTGCGCGCGCGAAGACCGTTTCCAGGACTGCCGCTGTTACTCAGAGACAGAGAGAGAGAAAGAGAGAGAGAGAGAGCATGCGTTCAGCACTGGTAACAATAGAGTCAATACACCTCGGCTTGCCGCGCACAGAAGTGGCAGCTTGGAAGGTAACTTTGGTATTTTTGCGCTGCACCGACCACTTGCTCTATCGCCGTACATGCACTGACGCCTCTTCTCGAGAAAATGGAAATAAGTCATACCTGCGGATGCAAGCCTTTCCGATTGAACAACATTTGGACAAATTGCTGTCTTAAATTGTAATACTGGCTGAACGTAATTTTTGCGACTGTTAAATAAGAAGCAGAATTCAGAGTACTAATGACATCACGGCAGTCGGTGTAATTTACTGTTTTAACGATGTGCGGTGCGGGGGGTGACGGCAATTATAAAGGATTTGAGAGTTGTCCCAATGTTACAAAGAAAAATCACTGACTTAACTTTCGGCTAATCGCTGATACTTATAACTTGGTTCTCTGTCATTTAAGATGAAAATGTCGAAATTTTTATAGTCCAATTGCATGGTAAACAGTCAATGAATTATTGATAAAAGTTGAATTAATGAGAAAGGTATAGCATTGTTCGAGTGCGAATCACGGCTCACGGCGCAATGGTTTAAATCTGAAAAATTAAAAAAAAAAAAAAATTATGCTTACTGCATGATTTTAGATCTTTATTGAATAAAACTCTGTCACAAAGTCTTGAGCAAAAATTACGAAAAGATAACATTTTTTGAAGTTTTTGTTTTATGCTTTGATGCGGGCGAACCTAATAGTATATATTGCCTTGCGACGCGCAGTGCAGTTTTGCTCTGCGACTTTTAAATTGCGGCTCAACCTTCAACCACTATCGATTCAGAAAGAAATAATCTTTAATTTATGGTTTTTATGCACTCTTCATTTTCACAAAAATATAAGAAAAACTTTATTTGGTATAACTATTTTTATGGACTTCCTGCTTAAAATTAGCGTTTGCTGAAAAACATATGTTTTTTTTTCATTATCTCTCAAACGATTTAAAAATCGCGTGAAATTTTACATACATTATATCAGAAAAACATTACAGCCAATTTTGACATATCCTCTTGAATCAAGTGAAAGAGAAGCCAATTCCAGGAAGAATTTTGCCCTATTTATAATAAAAAACCGAAGTCCAAGTAGAGCATCTAAATGAGAAAGAAAAGCGCGCGCGCCCTTGAATATCGCAAGCGCGGAACACAAGGCAGGACGGAAGAGGACATCTCTCGTTGCAAAAAGTTGAAAGGACGCTTGGGGAGGGGGGGGGGGAAGATAAAGCAGAGAGAGAAAGAGAGAGAGAGAGCGAGAGGACGGGAAGAGAGGCTTTCACAATAGCCGATTATTCGAGGCGAGCGAGTCTTGAAATTGGAGAAGGTTAATGCGCCACTCAACGTCGCCGCTCGCATTGAGCGCGCGCGCGAAATCGGCGCGATCGTTACGAGCGCTGCTCGAAATAATGATATCGTCGAGCGGTCAGTAAAAGCGCTTGCGCTCGCGCTTGCACGGGGACGTCGCAGCTCACGGTCCCGCTGTTCGCGCGGCGCGCGCGCCGTCACACCGTCTGCGCGCCAAGATCTGCGGATCGGACGAGCGCGTGCGCCCCGGCAATCGACGCGTAAAAGACTCGCGCGAGCGAGCCGCCGCGAGAGGAGGAAGGGAGCCGGGGAGCGCATGCGCTCCGGCCATGCCTCGTTGAGCCCACGCGAACGCTTCGAATTCGCGGCTACCCCGAGCTACCACCGACGTCTCCCGAGCTCTCTTCTTTTTCCTCGACCTGGGCAGAGAAAGCTTTGAGTGCGCCGACAGAGCACACTTGCCCGAGTAACGATAATTTATCTAATTTTCATAAAGATTTTATACGAGTTTTTTAAAAATTTGCTCCTATACAATTCGTCGGTTGCTAATTTTGAAGTGAGAGGTGTAAAAGGTTAGGATGCGCCACCAAGCGGAATTAATTTTATTTCTCACGTTAAAATCAGGAACCGACGACTATTAGAGCTCCTATTTTTTGCACTTTTATAATTGTACAGAACCAAATCTTTACAAAACTCGTATAAAATCTTTATAAAAATTAGGTAAATTATTTTTACCTGGGTGTTCAATTTGAATCATCAGCAAACACCGATGATTTGCTCTCGGGTGCACTTCCTGCATTCGAGCCCAATCTCCGCCTAAATGATCGAGACGAGGACGACATCGTCGGCAACAATCAATTGGCGACCCGTACCGAGCCGCAGCGCGTATACCGAGGATGGTTTATCGCTCGCGCTTTATTTGCAGACGATCGTCCGAGTAAATACGTGCGTTAAACCGCCGGCGAACTCTCCCGCGCCCATTCCCCCGCGGATTGGCTCGTAAAAGCCCGAGAAAACGGGCTCGCTCGGCGCTTGGCCCGATGAATTGCGATGGAAAAATGTGTATTTTCTCTCTCCCGCTCTCCGGCAACGGCAATCGAGACGAGAGAGCCCCGTCGCTATTTTCCACGACGCCGGGGCCGTTATTAAAATCTTGACGCTCGACTAAGCAGAGCGACGCGGAGAGCAGCCCGTGGCTGCGACGAAACAATTATACGGGACCGTCCGCTCTCTGCAACGAGGACGAGTCGGCCGAGTGGAGAGCCGCGAAAAAGGGTGCGAACCGCGAGCGATCTCACGCTCCTCCCCCTCCCCCGCGCCCCGCAGAGACATCGCAAGAAAAGCGGACGGACCGAGCGATCGGACGCGCGCCGAGACTCTCTCTCTCTCTGCTGCGGTCGCGGTTTTCGAGACAATTATTATCGATCCTCGAGTCCGTGGGAACTGACTAAAAGGAGTACCGAGTCGATTTCGGCGCCGGCGTAATTTATGTCGCTTACGGTAAGAGGGTCGCGCGAGGCGTACGTCTAAATCCCGATGCGAAGCTGGAGGGAGGCTCGCGTGACTCCTCGGAGCTCGTCGCACGTACGAGCAGCCAAGTAGAAAGCCCGGGGGGCGGGATGCCGCCGCGGACGAGGAAGCGAGGAAGCGAGGAAGCGCGGAAGCAGCTCGCTTTTATCGGCCGCGCGTCTCCCGTCAATCCGGCCGGCGCTCCGGGCATTGTCCCCCGCGCGCTTTATATTCCAGCATCCGCGTCCTTGCCCGGGGAGGACGGGGGGACGAGGGGGAGCGCGCGCTCGAGCGAGCCGCCGATCGGCGGCAGATGCCGCGGCGCGCGCGCGACACCGAAATTCGGTTTCAAGCTCGGGCGGGCGCGCAGCTGCCCGGCTCGCTTTTCGCCGGCCGGAAAATCAATGGAGCAGCGGCCCGCGCCGACAGGTGCCGAGCGGCCGGAGCGCGGGCCAGTCGAAGAAAATGCAATTATCGAGTCAGTTGGCGATGGCCAGGAGCGGAGAGCCGATAGAAGGCGACGAGTTGGGCGAGTCGCGCTCCCGCTTCCCTCTCCGGGAGCAACGTCCGCGCGCTCGTTCGCGGCATGCACCTGGCTCTCGATTTCTTCTCTTTGGGCTAGGCAATCGCTCTCGCGTGCTGATCGCCGCCGGGAGAGTCTTCGGGGCCGCGGAGCTCTTCCTACGTGTATTATAGCGGATCGGCGTCAACCGGCCTCGCGTTCGGGGACCGAAACCGCGCCGATCGCGCAATTAGCCGCGGGAGACGTTCGCGCATCCCAATTAAGGAAAAAAAAAAGAAAAAAAAAAGAAGAAAAAAAAAAAGAAAAAGGAAACGGTCCGCTCGGCACGCGCGGCTACTTCCCATATTTATTTATAAGCTCGCTCGTCGGTACAATTGATTAATTAAAAACACGCGAGGGAGCTCGTCGGCGCGGCCGGCGCGCACGCGGAAAAAGTAATAAGGCGCGCACGCGCAAGCACCTGTTTATCTCTCCGATGATTTCTAAAGCGTGCAACTTGTTGCGGCCCGTTGTGTGTAGGCTTAGGTCAGTGCTGCTCGTACGTTAGCCGAAGGGGGATATTCGACGCTTTCTTTTTTCACCGCGCGCTGCGAGAGGGAGAGAGAGGGGGGGGGGTGGGGGGAGGGGGCTATACACACACAGACCGAGAGCGGGCAGCGGCCGCGGCGCGCGGAGGCTTATAAGCGCAACCGCGAAACCGTAACGCACGCAATGAGGAACACACTCGAGCGATTTCATAACCAAATTTAATTAGCCGTCCCTGCATTAATTACCGTGAAACATCGCCGCGCGGCGACTATTGTTTCCTGCCTCTCTCGGGAGTGAGTTTTTTTTCTCTCCTTTTTTTTTTCGTCGATGAAATTAGAATGGCCGGCAGAACTCTTCTGCTGGTCAGAGAGAGAGAGAGACCGAGTCACTTGTCCGCGCGGTGAACTTGGCGCTCTCGCACAGCTGCGAAGTGAAGGGCGTTTTCGCGCTGGGCTCTCTCGCGGTCGGTGTGCGGAATAATTTTCTCCGTTACCGGAACTGCATTGTAAGGTAATTTTTGTCGGCCGCGGCGGCCGGAAAAATAGCCTGGAAATCTATCGGCCTCGCGGCGATCGCTCTCGGTGGAAATCGACGTCAGAGCCCGGCCGAGCCGAGCTGCGCTCGCATTATAACACAATCTCTTAATCGTTATACAATGCGGGACCGCGATATAGAAGCGCGCTCTGCTCCGCTGCCAAAAAACGAGCAAGAAGCCGAGGGGGGGAGAGAGACGGCCTCTAGATAAGGAGACGGAGCGCGGCCCGCTTGGCGCTTCGCGCACAATGTGTATCGGCCGCATAACGAGAGAGAGAGAGAGAGAGAGAGTCCGGCATAATTTTATTGCAGATCGCCTATTGAATATGCCGCGCGTTGCGCCGCATGCGCGACTAGCACTCGCCGCTATTATACATGCGGAGAGCGGCTTTTTTCGCGCTTTTCGCTTTTTGTCTCTCTCTCTCTCTCTCTCGCTCTGCGCTCTCGTGCATCTTCCGGGCCGAGCTCGCTGCACCCGGCAGCGGGCCCCTGCAGCGCGTTGCCCGGCCGCGCCCCTGGCGGATCGCAGATCCTCTCTCTCTCGCTCTCTCGCTCTTTCGCTCGCTATCTCCACTCGCTCTAGAATCCAGTCTGACCTGCCCCCCCTCTCCCCGCGTGGTGGCCGCCGCCGCCGCCGCCGCCGCCGCTGCCGAGCCGCTCTATCTGTGCGCCTGAAATTCCGCGATAACATCGCCGATCCGGCTCGGGAGCAGCCGCGCGGCAGCACCGGGGAGGATTCTCTCTCGATTCGCGATACAATCGGAAGCAGCTCGCCATATCGTACGGAGAGCGCCTGGCCAGCAACGCGCGTCGCTCGGAAAAATTTCTTCCGGGATCCCGTGTAGCTCTCTCTCTCTCTCTCTCTCTCTGCCGACGGGGCACTTTTTACCTCCCGAGAGGCCCATCGGTCATCTTAGATTCGAGAGCTCGAACGGCCGCGAGCGCCGTGCACCTCTTGCGCTCGCGCTCGAGGAAGGAACGAGGGAGCAGGTGCCCCGGAGGGCAACGACAAAGCTCAATGGGCGCTGTCGAGCTTTGATTTCAGCGGGGTCTTGGGAGCGAGTCGCCGAGAGAGAGAGAGAGAGAGAGAGAGAGAGAGAGAGAGAGAGAGAGACAGTACGAGAAAGCCTGCAGACGGACGAAGAATGTGGCTAACGGTCGGTATTCATGATTTCCGCGCTACTGTTGCCGCCGCGACTTCTCGCTCAAACATGTAAATAAGCCGTTGCGCGGCTGTTATTAGTGCCATTTTATGGAACGGGCAAAAATGAAGTTGGCACGAGCGCGCGTGCGGGGAAAAGGCGCGCGCGCGACCGAGAGAGAGAGAGAGAGAGGAGCTTATAAGCAGACTGTCGCGTGCAGTCGCATGCGTGCTCGCGGCCCGAACGCTCCCGACTCCCCTAACGAGCTGCCGCCGCCGCCGCCGCGCTCTCGCACTTTGATAATCGCGGACTTTTATTTGCGCGTTGTCCGGTATAAGCGACCCACATTCGTTTGCAGCCCCTTTTAAGGACCCGAGGAAAACTTTATTCAATGGGAGCTCCGAGAGACGTAAATGAGCCACCGCGTATACGTAGAGATCCGCGGACGTTTAGTCTCCCGTTCGACGTGCAACTGGCCATTCATATTTTTCCATTGGCTTTTCCCTCGATTCGCCAAGTATATAAATAATTAAGGAACAGAGTCTTGTAAATCTCTCGGGGCGTATACGCGCAACGCGGACCTCGATAGCTTATCAATGTTTTTTTTCTCTCGAGCAGCCGCCGCGCTGCGGTACATATATTATTTATAACGAATTTTTTCCGCGGGGAAGAATTCTTAGCGCGGCGTAAAACGATAAGGCGCAGCCCATTTCTTATCATTATTCGCCGTACAGTTATACACACCCGAGAGAAAGTTGATTTGCAGGTTGTCAATACAGCAGCTCTCAAAGGGCAGTAAGTCGCGGCTCCTACCTGTTACTCGCGAACATTAGTTCCGGCTGCCCCTGCGAATAATCGGCTCGATTTTTTCGCCGTACCTCTCTGAATAATCGACCGAGCAAAATATAACGAATAAACGCCGAGCGCGCGGCTGCTGGGTTTCGGTCGAAATTCAAATGTGTACGTACGAGCGATAAGAGCGGCGGCGCAGCGGCCAGGCGCGAGTCTAACGGTCCCCGCGCTCGCTCGCTCGCTCGCCCGGGAGATAGAGATAGGCGAGAGAGCGACACACCGGCTGGACCTTTCGAAATGGGCGTTGTTCATCGTGCGCTCTCGGTCGCGCGAGCGCCGCCGTTCTTTTCCGCGCGGCGCGCGCACGCTTACGCACCTTCTCCGCGGCGCGCGCTCTCAAATACCCTTTTACACCGGGCATCTCGCCTCTCTGCTCTCCTCTCCGCGGGCCGCGCTGTGCGATTTCAATTTCCTCCGCGGCCTGTGCGCCTGGCCTTCGGTACTTGGCTCTGCCCCCCCCCTCTCTGCTACTATCTCGGTATCGCTTCCTTGCGGGGTTTAGCGAATTTATCGGCGTTTTTAGTCGGCCGACGCGGCGGATTAACGGATCGCAAGCATCTCGGGATTTACGCCGGGGAAATTGGTCGAAACGAATAAGCCGGCCTGGCGATATCGCGTGCAATTGGGCGATCGGTCGCTCGAGGAGTCGCTACCGCGCCTAATTCCCCGGCTCCCCTCTCCCCGCTATTACGGACGATCGCGCATTACGAGGTTAACGAGCGGAACTCGACGCGCCAATGTCCTCTCCTGCACTTATTACGCGCGTACGTGCACGCGGAGCGCCCGAGAAAAGTCGCAATTAGCCCGCTGCGGCGTCGAGCTCGTTTTCGAGAGAGAGAGAGAGGGAGAGCGGAGTTTCGAAGTAATAGCAGAGAGGCGCGATTCGCAAATGAATCGCGGCCCGGAGATAAGAATGGACTCTCTGCGCCGGACCGGATGCCTTTCTCTCTCTCTCTCTCTGCAGCTCTTCTCGGAATTTACTCCCGCGTAATCACCGCGGCGGCCCTCTCGGCGTCTCCTCTTTTGTGTTTCCGTCATAGCGCTACGAATGATAGTCGCCGGGCGGCCCGCCGCCGCAGCCGGCAATTTCCGTAAGTACACGGCGAAAACCTACCGCGGCGACTGCTGCAGCGGCCTGCAGCAGGCAAATGTCCCGGGGGATCCTCTTTTTTTTTCTTTTCTCTCTCTTTTTTTTCCGTTCGGCGGCAAAAAGCGAGGGGGGACCCGCGAGACTCTCAGTCCCTCCGCGCTCGGCGACGGCACGCGCTCGCGCTCGGTCGATCGCGCGCGACAAAGATCGCGCCGCACCTCATTAGCCGCGCCGCGTTCCTCGACGAGGCTCGAGATCGCCCGCAAAAACGAAGAAACGCCCCGGCGCAGCCTGCGAGTCGAGGCCGATCGCCCCGGTGGCGGCTAATCGCTCTCCGCGGCGAGTAATGACTGCGGCGCGCATATACGTGTCGACACTGATGAGACAAGAACGCGGCTTTTTCTCGCGCGCGCGCGCGCCCGATCGCCGACTGATTGAATCGCTCGGCTTCGGTCTCAATCCCAGTTGGCGAGAGCCGCGCGCGGTGACGCCACCCGTTTTCCCCGGTACATTCCTCCGATCTCGCGATTGATCGAGTTGTCGGCGGCCGCGGCGGCAGGGATTTCTTTTCTTCCTCGATGAACGGCCCGCGCGCCGAGAGAGCCGCTATTGCGTAACAGCGCGCGAACCGGAAAGGGGGCAATCGCGCACTACCGCCGAGCGGCTAAAAATAAACTGGACCAGTTTTCTTTTTTTATTTTTTTACCTGCCCATGCATCTGCTTACGTAAGTGGGCGGCTAACGCGGCGAGTTCCCCCCATTTTGCGTCGCAGCTCCGGACTCGCGTATCGACGGCTCGGGGGGATTGCGAGAAGCGCGGACAATTAGCGCTCGTTGTCGAGGCGCGCCGCGGGTGTCATCACTGCCCGCCAGGGAAAAAGAGAGAGAGACGCGCGTATATAGAAGGAGAAATTGCCTCGGCGCGTTATACGCTCGGAGGTGTCTAAAAAGGGAGTCGGAGTGTGCATACGCGCGCGCGCCGCCGCGGCGGCCGAGTCTCGTATAGCCGAGTCGTGGGATCGTCCTTGTCTTTGCTCCCGCGGGCTCCATTGTTCCGCGGCGCGGACCCGCTCCGCCGAGAGTGGCTTACTTTGCCGAGCGATGCATGGCATGTGCTCGCGCTCGCGAGATGAACGCACTAACCCAGAGGCGCGAGACACATATTGCACTTGCGCTTTCGAGCCGGGCATTTCCATACAATTAACGGAAGCCTGAGCCCTCCCTTCCCTTCTCGAGCGCCGAGTCGACGTACGTATCGGGGCGAACAGCTGACAGTCGGCGCACAACAAGTGTTTCTTTGCTTAATTCTTCTCTGTGTGTATATATATATACTCTCTTGTCAGGCAGGCTTTATACAAAAAAAAAGGCAGGTTCGATTCGCGCGCGCTACACTACGAGATCCGGGATCTTCAGATTTCAGCGGAAAATTCGTGGGGCGCTGACGCAAGGAGGAAATCCTTGAAGCCCGCGCTTTTTGTGCTCGGCCGCGCCGCCGCTCTTTGGCAACGTGACGCTGCACAAAGCTTCCCCGCATCGAAACGAAACCGACGACTACGACGACGACGACGACGGCGGCGGCGGCGACTGTACGCCAAGTCGAGTGTTAAATTTCAATGAAAATATTTCGACATTTTTTCCTTGCCTCTCGGGGGGCCTCTCTGGTTGGAGGAATAATGAAAAATTACTTAATAGCCTGTGAAAAGGAACTCGACTTTAATTGCGAAAGTAACTGCGTGCTATATTATTTTTTTTTTCTGAAAAAAAAAAAACACACAACATATGGAAAAAGTAAATACGTCTATCTCGCGACGAGGATCGGGTCCTCGAGGATTCGCACGCTCGTTGAATGGCGAAAAGGTACGCTTATGTACATACATGCGCGCAATATCATAATCATATTCCGAGCATTATCGCGCGACATCGATTTCGCAAGTTTTCCCAGGCGAAAAACCGGGGATAAAGAGGGAACGCGCACAGCGGAGCCGCAATCGCGCTGTCGCAATCTTTTTCCAGGCAGAGCGCACGCGCGGCAGCAGCTGATGGCTAAGTACGGGAAAAAAGTGCGCGCGCGTCTTTGGCGAAAACGGCACTCTGCCATTATCGTCGGACTCTCGCTTTTCCCGGTTATGCATTATTGGCAATTCTCAAAATTAATTAAAACGACCGGCGCAAATATTGCATTAAAGATAAGCGCGCGCCGGCGAGTATAAAAGCCGGGCACTTGCCGCTACTCGCCGCGGGTATGTATAGGTTTCTGCGGACAGAAGTTCGTTATACGCCGAAGCACTGCTGTTGCGTCAACGGCGGAATTATGCTAATGCAACTCAACATTTTTTTACGCGACTCAGCTGCACGCTTGCCTATCCGTCGTGCGCGCGCACACGCCCATTGTCGGCGGCCAGTGGAAGACGGATCGACCGGACTGGATTATTTAGTTCGGAAAAATAGTGCGTATATACGAAAGGAGAAAAGTCGCAGGAGCCTCGCGCCTCGCTGGGAATCGAGGGAAGGTTCAAAGTGCTGGCGGGCCCGGCGCGGGTCCCCGCCGCTGATGGCTCGCTCGCGATAGCGGCACTCGCACATTGATTTTCAAGAACGCTAAATTACAGGAAGTGAGAGGTCAGGCGGTTGGGCGGCGGCGGCGGCGGCGGCAGCGGCGGGGAGAGACGCGTCGTGTCTGGCACCACGAACCGCCGGGGGAACGTTGGCCGGCCGGGGCGAACAGGTGTAACGACCCACGCTGCATAGAGATGCACCTGTAGCTCAACGGCTCTTCATTCCTTCCCCCGTTATTTAGCCGAGGACAAACAGTTGTGTGTCCGCTCGCGATCCCTCGCCGGGGCCGAGGCCCTAATGTATTGCATTAAAAGGGGAGGGAAATGCGCGCCGGCCGCTCGACTTTCTCTCTCCCTCGTTTTCCACCTATATCCCACTCGTCCACCTTCCGCCCGGTTCCTCGCTAGCAGTCGGTCCCTCGGCCGAGTTTTACTAGCATTTTAATGCTCTTTAGCTCGGGAGAGAGAGAGAGAGAGAGAGAGAGAGAGAGAGAGGAGCTGCCAGGGCCCGCGGCGAGCACTTGTTTTTGCTCGCGGTTTTTCTTGATTTACTCCCAACGTGCAAACGCGGACTAATAAAGAAGCGAAACACACAGCTCGGCGCGCAGGCCGCCTCTGTGTGCGTCAATGGCTCTCGCTGGGAACTCGGCTTCGCGCTCGTCCTTGACCGGCTCTATATCGTGTGACCGATCGGCGCGCATCGCACAATGCCTCCTTCGCTCCTTTTGGTCTCCCCCGAAAGCGCCTCGGTGCGCGCGCGCGCGCGCTGCGCGTTTTTTCCATACTCTCGACGATATCTAGGCGCGCGAAGTAGGTCGTCGCCGAAGGAGTTGTCGCTCTCGGAGAGGAAGGAGCCGCGGACGGGACGAGCTGCTTTGCCTTGACAAAGAAAATTATGAGGAGTTCGCTCTCGCTCTCTCTCTCTCTCTCTGGCAGGGCAGCTCTCTCGTAAAAGGCGCAGGCTTTCGTGGAAGGCGTCGCCGGCGGCTAAGGAGCGGAGAGCCTTGCCGCCTCGGCCGGGCCAAGAAGGCGCGCAAGAAGCGTCCGGTCAAACGTCAGGGAAATGCGACTCTCCGGGCTCTATTATTTCAGCGCTCCGCTCGCGCCAAGCTCTCGGGGAATTTCGAGTTTTCAGCGGCCCAGGCGTATTCCCTCCTAGCCGTTAACCGCGCCGCGGCTAGTTCGAAGAAGTTTACCGCGCGCGGGGATGAGCGGCGCAGTCCTCTCGGCTTCTCCTGCCTCCTCTACGGCCTGACTGAACTACTTTTCGCAATTGCCGAGGATTTCCGAGTCTTTTCCCACCGCTAAACTCACGGTCTATAAGCTTGCAATTTGCCGTCCGCGAGCCCGGCTCTTACCTCTTAAAGCTCCTCTCGCGCGCGCGGGAAAACGGGGGCCCCCTCTAGCTTCTGTGGGTTTATAGTGCAACAATTTTGCCCTTTACCCGACTCTTATTTGCGAAGATTTAAAGCAAGAACAAACTTGCGCGAGGCATAAAATACTGCGCGACTTGGGGCTTCTCTTCCCTTACCGTCGGGCAATTTCGCTACTATCCCCAGAAGACTTCATGATTTATTCATGCTCGTAATATTCTATTACCCTCTCTAATTTTCTAATACGCACTATTAGCTTATTTCAGCAAGAACGATGGGAGCTGGAAGCAGACCGAGGCAGTGCACTCTGTATTAAAATGCAAAATTTTGTCCAAAAATCAAATAACTCTTGATAGAGTAAAGCGATCTTGATGAATCTTTCGGCAAATTAAAGCCAATGTAATGTAGAATTAAGGAAAAATATAATTATAACAAATTTTTTATGCGTGACCTTGAAAGTGAAGGTTAAAGTTGGTGGAAAAGAGAAAAAAAAGGAATGTTTCTTATTTTAAAAACTTTTTAATAACTTTATATGCCAAAACTTGGTTAAAAAGCGAAGAAAATAAACCGTCGTAGATTTTAAAAGATTCAGCTTTAATTGCTTGTTTTCTAGAGAATCCCTTCTAAAAAAAGTGATGAGTGACAATGTTGAAGCACTATCACGTCAATATTGTTTGAATGCTAGAATTATGAATTCTTAAAATTTTTAAAAATGAATATTAATTGATTTTTAGATATAAAACAACACTGAAAAAAATTACTATATTTAAGAAAATCTGTCTTAAGCCAACGTGTTCCTTTATTTAAGAAAATATTTGCTTATATCTAGTATTTATGTATTCTATCTAATGTATTTGTATTAATGTAAGCAAATATTTTCTTAAATGTAGAAAACAGGTTGGCTTAAGACAGATTTTCTTAAAAATATTAATTTTTTCAATAACTAAATCTGGAATTCGTAAACTATAGAGATAGTTTTCAGCTGAAATACATTTAGAAATACATAGGCAAAAGATTAAAAGAGTAGAGTATCATAAGTGCTTAGGAATATTTATAGACTACAATATGAAGTGGGATAAGCATATTGAGTATATTTTAAATAAAACAAAATATTTGATTTTTATTTTTGCAAAGATTAAAAAAATAATGGATATAAATACACTAATGAAAATATATATCATGCATTTTTTCATAGTATAGTAAATTATGGTATAATTGCTTGAGGTGATACGCATAAAAATAATTTAAATCGAATTCAAATACAAAAAAAAATTTTTAAGTTATAAATAAAAATAACTTCCCTGGGAGGAACTACCCTTTAAATATTAATCAATTACTTATATCTAGAGTCTACAATGTTTCATTATGAAAAACTAGTTGAATGCTACGTAAATAGTTCTTCAAAGATCAGAAACAACATATACTGCCACAAAAATGTGTGTTATATTATAGCAGCAATAAAAATATAAAACACCTTACAAAAAGAGATGAAGAGTTTAAATATAAATAAAGCTTATAATAGAAACAAAATAAAGAAATTTATTAAATTTGGATAAAGACAGTTATAATTAAACTCAAGTTACTGAATCTTATACTTTGTAATCAATTTATTTATCTATCTACAGATTATCAACTGTTGGGTTTAGTTTTTAAATTTTACTTTTAACTTTAGAAGTGCTTTAAAACCTTTCTGTTACCAGCCATGTACATGTAACTGCGTTTACCTTTTATGGGGACTGCGTTTGTAGATTTACCTGGTTTCAATAAATAAATAAAAAAATCTTAGTAGCTTCTACTTAATACTGCGTAATAAAAAATATTTGAATAAATTTATTTTTACTTCCAAATTTAAAATTGAATTCTACAGTAATTAATGATCATAGTATATAAGAAAACATATTTTAAACTATATAGCATAATGAATAAATTTCTACATGTGTATAAACAAAATTAGAGGGATGAGGAGCGCGCCTAATGAATGTCGCTTGTGGTCTAAAAAAAATATTTTAAAAATCTCGAAAACTACTGACTTAGGAGAGTGTCACACTTCCAAAACACCAATCTCTCCGATACTTTGCACGGTATTTTCTCAAGCCTAAATATAAAGCCCGATACTTTTAGCTTGATTCCGTAGGCCTTCCTTTTTTTCTACTGTACACCTTCGTTATATCTAATTCCCAAATATAATAACATCAACTATCTTAAATATGTATCTGCACCTGTATAAGAAAGGCAAAAAGCTTGTAAAACTGTTAAATAGTAATTTTCAAAAGCTTTTTTTCAGAATTGAAAAGTGATACAATTTTTTTATGCTATTTTTTTATTGCTTATATCTGGAGAACAGCTGGGTCTTTTAACGTATGCGACGGCTTATTTTCTTTACTTTTTAACTAAGTTTTGACATATAAAGTTATTAAAAAGTTTCCTTTATTTCTGTAATTTTACATTAAGAAAAATAATTTTCCTTCTCTTTTTCAACAACTTTCTCCTACAATTTCAAGGTCACGCATTGAAAAATTTGTTACAATTCTAATTTTTCTACATTAAATGAGCTTTAATTATTCCATCAAAAGCTATCTGAATTCGGACAAATAAATGTTGCATTTTAATCCACAGTGCGACGCACGTGCGTCGATTGTACACGGAACGGCGGTAGCGGGAGTAAAAAAAAAGGCAGTAAGGATCTCGAAAAATGAGAGCCTCTGCAAGTGCAAAGTTAAAATAGCGGGAGTCGCTAAAGCAGTCGAAGGTGGGGGCCCCTCCGACCTAAGACAATGGAGCATTAAAGCCATGGCGCGGTTTTCTAGACAGGAAATTACAGGGATCACGCGGAGATTGACAGAAAAACGGCTTCGGCGCGCACGCGCACGCGCTCTCTCTCTCTCTCTCTCTCTCTCTCTCCCTCTCTCTCTCTCTCTGTACCTACAACTTCACGATGCACCCCCGGCGCTTGCCGCGGCAACCTTTTCTTTTATATTTCTTTAGAAGGTCCTTCGGACACACGTGAGAACGCCCCCGAGGATGACGCGCACTGGGAAATCCTCCTTGAAATTATGAATTCTCCGGAACTCGGAGAGGACGGGACAAAAACTTAAATGCAGCCTCGTTGCTGCTCGCTCGTTGTTGTTTTTTTTGTTTCTGGCGAAAATCGCATTTCGACCGATTTCAGGATCGTGACGCATAAATTTCTTATTTTTCGCCAGGCTCGCCGCGGCCTCTCTCTCTCTCTCTCTCTCCCGGCTCTCGGAGCCGAGGATTAATTGTGACTTTACAGACAACTATTACGTCCGACTGAAGAAGGCATAAATGAGCGATGCAGGCTTCGCTGAGAGATGCATCAAGGCAGTTTTTTTTTTTCATTTTGCCGACAGAGATTGCTTCGCTCGCTGTTATAGAGCCGTTAAGAACCAAAAAAGCCGTTCATTACTCTACTGAGACGTTTCATTTACACGCTCGTGATAGCCAATCAAAGCTTATTAAAGGCTTCGTAATGTGAGAACCCGCCCATGTCCTAGAATCGTAAATAAGAGAAACGTGGATCATTCGGCAACACCTTTACATACACACGAGAGCGTGAAATTGGAAATTTTCAATAACGTTTCAATCAGTGGGCAAAAGCCAAGCGTCTGAGAAGGCTTTGTTTTTAAATTCGAATTTTAAACTCTGAGAGGAGACGCGATCAATGCGCAAACATATAAATAATCCACAATTCTTTGCAAACGTTGAGAGAATTACTTTTTTCCTCGTCATTAATTGTTAAAATTAGGCTTAACTAAATGAAAAAAAAGTATAACTTATTTCAAAGTTGAGACTCAAAGTCTACAAATTCAAAAATTGATAACAAAATCTTAAAAATATACAAAGAAAATATCAAAAAATTTAAAGGACGGCAATAATGGCGATTAAACAAATTAGTGTATAAACAATTAGATACTTGTTTCCATCGTTCAAATGTACATAAGTTTTAAAATTTTTACACTGAAAAAAAACATTAGTAAATTCAAAAAGAAATTCCTAAAACATATTTATTTAAATTAATTTTATTTAAATTAAACTGACTTTTAATTCGTACAAACAAATGTTTTTTAAAATAAATTTTTTTTTTTTAACTAAGTAAATATTTTTTAGGAAGAAAAGGACAACATTATTTCTTTAAATTTACGAAATTATTATTTCCCACGTAAAAATAATTTATATAATTTTTACGAAGATTTTATATTTTTATTTTTAAATTTTGTAAAATTTTAATTCGTACAAAATTTTTGTACAAAAATGTAAAAAATATGTGCTCCTCTCATAGTCATCGGTTGCTAATTTTGTTATGAGAAGTGTAAAAGGTTAGGATGCGCCTCCAAGCGCCAGTTGTAAAAAATAAAATAATTCCGCTTGGTGGCGCATTCCAACCTTTTACACTTCTCATGACAAAATTAGTAACCAATGACTATGAGAGGAACTCATATTTTTTACATTTTTGTACAAAAATTTTGTACGAATTATGTAGAATCAAAATTTTACAAAATTTAAAAATAAAAGTAAAAATTATAATAAATTATTTTTATGTGGGTTTCAGTGCGTAAAATACTAATGAAAAACAGTTTGAACAATCTCACGTATTTATATCTATATTTTTATACTTATTTATTTACTTATTGATTTACCAGAGTATTACATGCTAGTTTCCATCAAGTTATACATAATTATAACTGGCAAAACAGACATTCTAAAGAGGTAAATTGAGTTACTGTACATAGGTCTGGTTGATATACTAAAAATAACTTATAAACTATGTGGGTTTTTAAGGCATGATACAAAATTTAAAAAATTTAAAGTTGTACATTATCAAATAAATTCCTACTTGATTATTTACTATACCAAATTAAATAAGATTTACCTAAATCAAGTAGTATTCTTTGGAAGAAATTTTAAATTTGTATATATTTTAATTTGCGATCTTCACCGACGGCACGTGTTTCATTATTTATTTTATTTATTTATTTATTTATTTAACTAGATTGATTTCAGAAAGTAAATCCTATAGAGGTAAACGCAGTTTACCTTAAACATGTACAGTAAACCTGTACATAGGCTATAACATCTTCAGGTACTTGCATGTGGAGAACGTTTGCTTTTCATAAATCCTTAGACTCACTGAAAAACTAGTATCCCATTTATAATAAAATTTACAAGATTAACAAAAACGTTAGTTGCTCAACAGTTATAAAATTCTACATAGACTTTATACATTTTTTAACGGTTTTCTTAATATTTGTTTCACTCAAATTTGAACATTTTAATTTCTTTGGTAAAGCGTTGAATAGTCTCAAGGAATAAATAATTTTTCATAATTTTGTACAGTTCTTTATCACGGAAAATTGCACACCGCAGCCTCTTCCGCGCGAAAATCATCATTGAATCAATCCGAGCAGCATATACGATAATTGCAAGACGCGCGAAGTAATCACCGTCCAAGCGGACCTTTTTATACCTCACACGCACGTATCACGCGCTCGCGCACTCGCGTATCTCCGCGCGGCTGCCGAAGAGCAATATCAGCAAAAGGTAAAAAAGGAGCTTAGCCCGCGCCTGGAAAGCTCGAGAGCCAACACCCACGGAGTGTATTAGATGTAGGTTCGCGCGTCGCCGATACACCGAATATAAATAATCCTCTAATCTAATTGATATATACGCGCGCAGCGAGCTCTCCGCGAGGTGCACTCGAGCGCTTTTCGCTTCCCGGCCTCGCTCGCTCGCAGCGTTTATGTAAAGCAGTATCGCGCGAGCCGTTAAGTAGCCGAGAGAGCGGCCGATAACGAGAGAGGCGCGCGATCGAAAACGAGCGAGGAGCCCCGCAGCCCGGCAGACGAGAGCGATGTGTGCACGCGGAAAAAGGCCCGGCGGCCATTCGGCTTCGTGCCCGTCGTCCAGGAAGCGGACCGGCAGCCCGAGCCTTCGTTCGATCGCTGCGCCTCGCCAGCGGAATGTCGCTCCGCGCGCCACTTTTTTCCTCCCGATCTTGACACATGCGCCCACTCTGTTGCGCAATAGCGACCTTCCCCGCTGCGATCGATGCTCCGCGGGCCGGCTCTCTTTTTCGTTGCGTGCTTCTTTTTTTTTTTTGTCAGTGGCTCTCGGGAGCAAATTCTACTTCATTATATTCGCTTCTACGGTAATAATTTATACGTTGGCTCTCGCTGTAATCTGCAGTATCGCCTTTATCGCTCGCCGATTATCGATCTCGGGAAATGCGGGAGATGCCGCATAATTATCGCATTACGAGTTTACTGTAACCAATGCCATCGAGATAAAATAAACATTAATCGAAAAAAAAAAAAAAAAAAAAAATAGAAATGATACTTCATCGGGGCGCAAACAGTGATTTGAGCTTGGGTGCGCGGCGCGCGGAACAAGAGGCCCGAGTGATAGGAAGATTGCAGAGCCTGCGAGATACAAAGTGGAGCGCGCGCACACACGCGAAGACGCGAAAGCTCGCGGGGGCAGGAAAGCGAGCGGCCGCGGCGGCGGCGAAGGATAATACGACGGAGAAAATGAAGAAAGGGCCCCCCACGAGAGATAAAGGAGAAAGAGAGCTGCCCTTTCGATTTCTTTCGCTCCGCGGCGGCGGCTCTCTCTCTCTCTCGCCGGTGGTCCGTGGAAGCTTGGCGGCGCGAGCGAGCGACCTCGAGAGTCCCTCCTTCGACCTAGCCGCGAGCGCTAAGCGCGGCTCTCTCTCTCTCTCTCGCTTATGCTTCGCTCTCCTATACGCGGACGGGGGGCATAAATCTCGGGAGGGCTCGCGAGCGTTTCATACTTAATGCTCCCGATATTAGCGCTCGAATTATACATCCGTCTCTCTTCGTTTCCTGGCCGCGGCCGCGGCCGCTTTAATTTGCCCTTTTTATTTCGCCCCCGCCGATTACGACGATGCACTTGTCAAGCGTCTCGTGCGTGGATCGCCGCGGACTGCCGGTTAAAAGGCTAATGCTCGAAAACGGGCAGTCCGCGGCCTCCCCTCGTAGATTAAAACTCGATAAGTCGCTTCTCCGGAAGGCAATAAGTTTACCAACTATTAACGTCGTGCGCGCCGTCTTTCTCCCTCTCTCCCTCTCGCATACCGGCTGTTATCTAACGGGCAGGCAGGCCAGACTTACTCGGGGCTGAGGGCGAGGGTAAGTTAACGAAAGGGCAGAGCCCGCGCCGGTAGGAACCTCGAAGCGGCGCAGATGCAAGCCTATCTATTACCTGGGCGAGCGCCCGATCCGCATAAGCGCACGTTCGCCTTTGAAATTCCCCGAGAGCTATAAGCCGCCGCCGCCGCCGTCGTCTTTCGTCGTCCTCGTGTCACTTTTCTGTCCCCCGCGCCGCAATTTTCCTTCGCTCTCTCTCTCTCTCTCTCTCGCCTACATCGCTCGCTCCGCAACCTGCGATCATAAGCCGATCTGCTTTTTTTCGATACGACTCGAGTCGGGTGGGGGCTAAAAATGCAGAGAGAACTTCGTACAAAGGGCGATAAAAGGCGGCGGCGGATTCGAGAGGAGGAAAAAATTCAGCCGAGGAATTCGGAATGCATAAAGATCGATGTATAACATCGAAATTTTCACGCACCAGAAAGTTTTGCGGCCCTTTGTCCTAAGGCAGCGCGCGACTGCCGACTGCCGAGGCGTCCAAGACGATCCCAGGGTATATATCCCCTTTTTTTTAATTTCAAATTCAAAACAAAGCATAAAATCGGCCGCGGCGAGGCACAGATACGCGCCAATAAAAGATTGCGTATTCTATAGCGGTCGTTAATAGCGATACACAGTCGTAAATACATCGAAGCCGAAGCGAGCCGCGCTGGCATAAGCGAAAGGTAGAGAGAGAGAGAGAGAGAGAGAGAGCCGTAAGAGCGGTTATTCTCCATTACTTGATTGCAGTCTTTGGAAGTCGGTATAAACTGCACGTGGCTCGCTCGCTCGAGTTCCTTTAATCCAGGCGGCCACAGCCAAGAGCCGATCGCATGCAAAGAGAGCCGCTCTCCTCCCGGCCTCTGTCATAATTGTCCGCGAGTGCTCCGCGCTGCTTTCGGCAATTTCTCGAGGTAGGGAGGTAGGGAGGGAACGATTTTCGCGGCGATTCGGAAGGGCAGCAGATTTGAATAAGGTAGCCGCGGCGAGAAGCGCGCGCGCGTAATACAAATTTAAAGCCGCCGCGCGGCGGCCGGCTATTTGATCTGCAAAACCGACGGGCTTCCGTCGGTTCCGCGGAGAGCGGAGCCCCGCGCGACCGCAAAAACAATGGAGCGCCCGGCCGGCCGGCGAGAGAATCGTAACGCGCGCGAATAAAGGATGCGAGCCAGAGAGAGAGAGAGAGAGTCGTCGGTCAGCGCGTCTCTCTCTCTCTCTCTCTCCCTTTGGGGGGGATATATCGATCGTATTTACGATCGGCGCGGCGCGGCGCAGCGGCCGAGGAGAGCAATTACCCGCCGCGCGGCGAAACTCGGTATCTCGGCCGCCGCGGCTCCGGCAAGTGCCGATGAGTAAAGAGTCCGACTAAAGGCTTTTTGCGGTCGGGAGTCTGTCTGTTGCGGTTTCGGGGCCCGTGTAGCACGTCACCTCTCCCCCGCCGCCCCCTCGCTTTTTAGTTTTAGCTACCGCGCCGGATATGCCTGCTTTCGATTTAACTGCGCCGGCTCGATCTCCGCTCCGCGATCCGCGCGCACCTGCGCCGCGCTCGCTCGGCTTTTTCGACAGATTTTGCGACTCGTTGCCGAGCGGACGACACAACCTGCAATCGGTGGAATTTTCAATGCTGCCGCGCACCGAGCGCCGAGCGGTGACTCGGCATTGCTCGGACGTTGCGGAATGGAGCGATGAGTTTGCTCAGTCCAGGACGGAAGCCTCGGCGAACGGTAGTAGCGGCGCGCGCTCGCAGGGGGGGCGAAAGAATAGCCCCTCGCGAAACAATGAATTATCAAGAGCCGATAAGAGCCAAGACAAAAGGAGAGAGAGAGAGAGAGAGAGAAGAAAAAGGCAGGCAGGCAGGCGAGCGAGCAAAGTAGTAAAGCGACGGCGGCGGCGGCGGCGGCGAGCAGGGCCGTGAGCAGAAAGAGAAAGGCCGGAGAGCCACGCACTTTCGGGCGACGATGAACGATAGCGCGAGGCTCGCGGCCGCCGCCGCCGCCTCGCGCTATCGATAATCTGCATTTCCCGCGCTTAAGCAAGCGGCGACCTCCTGCTGCCATCTGTGGCTTTCCGCCGGCAGCGCCCGCCGCGAGAGAGCTGCCCCCCGAGCCGAGCGAGAGAGCTGCCCCCCGAGCCGAGCGAGAGAGCCGCTGATCGACTATCTCCCGCCGCGGCGAGCACACTCTGCTCTCTTCTTTCGGCCCAGTGGGTAAGGATGTCAAGCTTCCGATGGCCCGATAGCCGGACACGCGGCCACGAGCGCGCGCGCGTGTGTGTGTGTGCCTCCTCTGCGAGCGCGCGCGCGCACGCAATTGCGAGAGAGAGAGAGAGCCCTCTCCTTTCTTCCTCTATACCCGCCCCGCCTCCATCCTTTTCCGTCGACCGTCCCCTCGCTTCCCGCTCTTCGCGACCCCGCTTCTTTTTCCGGCGTTATAACATATCCCATCCAACGGCGGAGCGGGGTTCCTCCTTTTCCTAAATTACAATTTTTTCCCTCTTACTTTTCTCCGCCGCGCGTCCGCTGCAATTTACTCTCTCCCTCTCTCTCTTTCTCTCTCTCTCGCCGCTCGCCGCGGACCAGAGGGAAACGCGTATCAATCCGAGCTCCCGGTTTTCCGTCGGCGGCCGGCGGGACTATTTTTCTGCCTCGATATGCATTTTTGCGCGCGCCGCCGACGTAGGTAAAAGTGAGCCTCGCGCGAAAAAATGCCGAGAACCAGTTTGAATCGCGCCGCGGATTACGATAGTTTACCGAGAGCGAGTTCCCGCTCGCGCGCCTTTCCGGACCTCATTATTCTCCCGCAACCGAGAAACCTTGCTCCAAATTACAAAATCTCCCTCTCGGGAGAGAGACAAGCCGATCGAAATTGCGATCGAGGCGCGCAACTGCGATGCGCCGGCCAACTAATAATTCCAGCTCGGCCTTTCCTTTCGCACCGCCGCTTACGTTCCCGTCCCGGCCGCGAATACGGTAGTCGATCTCGTTTGCGCGAGGGCAGGTAGCGGCTCTCCGCGTGGGCGCGTGAATTCCTGCGGACACTCGGCCGATTTACAAATCGGTAGCGGGTGTCGCGTCTTTGATTTTCCAGATTCCCCGGGTGCCGGTGTGCACGCAGTGGCAGTGCGCGCGGGCTGTTCAAGGGGTGGCAGATTGATCCGTCACGGGGAGCGAGCACAATCACCCCCATTAGACATTATGTGCCGCTCTCCCAGCCGCACACGCGCACACGCTCGCTAGTGCCAGTTGCAGTTACGGCCCTCCTGAGCTATGCGATCGCTGCAACGCCGCCGGAGGGTCATCTCTGGCTCGTCCATCGGTACGCGGCCATTTGTACGAGAGGAGCGCTTCATTAAGGAAGGCGAGATGCAGAGAACGAAGCGCAGTACAAATTTAACGAAGGGGAGTCGCGTCCCGTCTTTGACGTCGTCGTCCTCGTCGTTGTTTTGTCAGCGCTGCGCGGGCGACACTCCGAAACGAAAGAGAGAGGAAGCGATAGAGAGTCCGCCGAGTCGGTAGCGGCGGCGACACGCAGCGCTGCTCACCATTTCCCGCGACTACCCGAAACCACCCACGACGCGCGACGCTCGTTTGTCATCCGACAAATAGCCCGGCTCTCTCTCCCTCTTTTTGCTCGTTCTTCTCGCCCGCTCGCCTCCTCTTAGCCTTGTTTCTTGCCCTCCCGAGCTTCCTTCCTTCCTCGCACTTGTTCCGCGGCCGCTGTCGCCGCTTATTTTTCATCGCGGGCCCCCTCCTTTTCTCGCGCCCGAGCGACCGATTCGAGAAGCCGCGCCGGATTATTATTATCCTCCCGGACTCTCTTTCGCGCGCCTGCTTATCCGTCAGCGAGCGCGAGCGAGGCTTCGCGGAACGCGATCCTATAATACTTGCCGCGGCGGACGTTTAAACTTTAGAGAGAGCCTTTTCCGCTAAATTTTTTAAAGCCGCGGGGCCCATCAATCTCTCGGCGCTCGATCGATTTTTATGCTTTCCGCGATGTATGCTTATAGCATAATCGAGCGCGATCCCTGGAAAATCTCCGGCCGTCGGAGGAGAGAGAGAGAGAGAGAGCGAGTTTGCGGCGAGTCGGAAGACAAAAGGAGGAGGCGAGGAATCATCGGGGGGGAAAAAAAATCGAGTTTGCGGATTGAGAAGGCACGTCGCGGAGAGCGCCCTTGCCGGCGCGGCGCGGATAAGGGAGTCGGCGCGCCTCTGGGAGTTGGGCGGAGCTCCGAGGGCGAGAAGAAAGCAGAGGAGAGAGAGAGACGAGGTGAGATGAATAAATAAGAGGATCCCTGAAAGCGCTCCGTCCTATGGCCGCGCGCGACGTTATTACGCAGCGTCACGCGATGATGTATCCGCGCTGGTTCAGATTGTCTCCACGAGATGGGACCAGCGAGCGTGAAATATGCACCACCCCTTGATGGTTGAGACCCTCGGGGGAAGGAGGGAGAGGGAGGAAGAAAGCAGGACACGATATCAGCACCTCGGAGCGAGAACGCTTCTCTCTCTCTTTCTCCCTGCTATGATACCTCCGACTTACAGTGAAATCGGTCGCGCGTGCCCATCGGGAGCATGCTTCTTCTCTCTCTCCCTCTCTCTCTCATCTTCCTCGCCGCACCTTTCACCCTCGCCTGCGTTACTTTGGCCATGACGGATCTCTTTCGTTGTTTGTGCTTTTTTGCAGCTTCTATATTTGGAAAAGGGAAACCAAAATAATTGCGTGAAAATAATTGTAATATGTCTAAAATTGTGAAAGTTGATTCAGTAAAAATGAAGCGAAAATATTTTAATGGTTGTCTTTAGTGAAATTTAATTGAAAAAATGGTAAGGTGATTGTGAGAAATATCTTAAAGAAAACATAACTTTTAAAATATCTTTTTGCAGCATTGACAAAAGAAAATTACTCTTTTTATATAGATTTTTAAACAAATATATTTAATAAGTTTACAATTGATCATATTCTATGTTTCAGTTGTAAACTTAAACATAATTTTTCTTAGTTGAAAGCTTATACATCATAAATAGAATCTCAACTTGTAGGCTTTTTTTTAAACTGCGAATCTATACAGGTTTTTGGTAAAATTCTATTTTAAATATAAACTTAAAATTATTGTTATTTTTATATTTTAAATAGACCAAAAATGATACTTATAACTAATCGGGAAAAAAATTCACCAATCCAATTATAATTTTTTTAAAAACATGAAAAAATTTTATTCTACTATATTATGTTGTACTCGGAAATTTCTGTAAAAGTGATAATATACGTCGTATTTTCATAATATATAGTCGAGAATTGTTTTTATATATGTATACTTTAAAGAGTTCAGAATGATAATTTTTTAAGAATTGAATTCTAACAATGAAAATAATTTTGTTTAAACTCCGGCACAAAATATATTGAAAAAAATCCTTGTTAGTAAAAGTGAAAAAAAAGAAAACTACATTAGTGTAATAAAAATTATTGATCCATCACAATTCATTGTTTAAACTGTAAGAAATATAATTTATACAGTTTTATACTATAGCGATATTCCTTCCTCGCTAACACTCGGTCGGTTAATATGAGAAAGGTTAAGCTTTGCGTGGAGAAAAAATAGAATTACTTTTCGATTCCTGTAAAAAAAACAGAAGCTTTGTTCTCTTATTTAATAGAGGATATATAAACCTGAATTTTATCCATTTGGTGCTTGAATTTCCTAGAGTTACTTTCTTATTAAAACATTTAACTACCAGGGAGATTTTCAAACTTGTTGATATCTTTCATTTTTTAATGCGCTCGAACGATGAAAAAAGGTGCAGAAAAAAAGTAATTTCCAGCTTTTTAGAGCGTAAAACTTTGTTTCGATAATAAAGAAAGTCGAAGAGATTATTACTGCGCGGATCAATCATGTAAAATAGACCGATCGAGCAATTCGATTTTTAATTTTCTAAAAGTCCCATCATCGGAACGAAATATCGCGATTGAAACGGGAAAAAAAAAACTGACCACGTTTTGTGAGAAAATAAAGCAAAATAATCGAACTCCCGCTAACGAACGAACGGCGCGATCGAGGACGAGTCGGGAGTTTTTTCTCGTATATTACGAGCTCGCCGCGCGCCGCCGAGAAGGAAGTCGAACTTCCAAAACTCGTGCAGTAGAGCGGGACTTTCTCATCCAAGCGAATCGTTAACAATTCAGCATATTTAAAGTACTTCCGTTATTCGGGATCTCCCCTACGCATCAAGCGAGCCCGGCACACAACGAGCCGAGGCAGGATAGTCCGGCGGCTCTCTCTCTCTCTCACTCGGGCGGCTTGTGTGCGGGAAAAAAACTCGGCAAGAAAGAGGAGGAGAGGCGATTCGAATTTCGCTCGGCGAAAATGCGCATATCGCCATTTCCATATCTACGAGGCGCACGGAACGAGCGCACGCGCCGGCACGTGGCCAGCACCCCCCGGCGGCGCGTAATCCCGCGGCCGCAAACGACAAACCACTCGAGTGCGACTACCCCTCGGCCGAGAGAGCGGCCGCGCGCGGTGTAACCCTTGCCCGCGGTCCATTACCGAAGGCGGCCCGTTTTCTCGCGCCCCGAGTGGACTGCGATTTTCAAGACCGAGAGAGCTTGGCGGACTGCGCGTCTGCCCTGCGTGCCCTTGGACGGCTCTCTACTTAAGTTCGTTCCGCACGAAGCCGACGAGCGCTTGGGAAGACTTCCGCTGGACGCTCGCATTGTCGAGGGTGGCGAGCCTTCCGTCCATTACGCATATCCGGCTTTACGAATTAGATTTATTTCCATCTACAGTGCGTGTATATCGTGCCCACGTATACGCGCACACTCGGCCGGACTTGAATATATATTCATTTCCTCTCTCGAGCGCTCCTGCCTCGGCCGCTGCCCTTTTTTTCCTTTTTTTTCGAGAGAGAGAGAAAGAATATCAAGGAAAAAGGCCGCGCGGCGCTCTCTCGTATGCGTATAAACGCCGCGGAGGAAGTGTTTAATGTAGAGCGCAGACCGGAAAACTCTTTTACCCAGAATCATTATTACGCTCAAATTGTAGCGATGTAATGTTTTTAAATAAAAAATCCTGGCAGCCGCCGCCGCCGTCGCTCGGGGAGCTGCTTATGAAACTCGCGCGCAGGCAGATAATCATTTCTGATGAAACATTAATTTTTTTTAATGGATATATATGCCTTATTACGGACTGATGATGTATTTCATTATAAAACTGACCATCAACCGAGGAATCGTAGCACGCATCTTTGAATTTACTTTTAACGTAATAAAGTGCATTCGTTAGCTGTACTCTCGAGGATGTAGAATTTTGAAAAGAAAAGGAGGCAAATTTACTTGTTTCGACGAACACCGCCCGATAAGAGGAACAATTCCGATTTCGCGTTCGGCGTATGATGAACGAGGGCTTTCATAACCGGCCGATTGTACCGTTGCCGCGAGCACATTGTTTTCCAACGACCCGCGCGGCCACGAAAACAAAAATCCCCCGAGCCGCGCGCCGCCCGCCGCGTGTGGAAAGAGCTCGAAAAACCTCGCGAAAAGAGCCTTTTTTCAATACGAGGCCTTGCAGGATGCGCGATCTCTCCCGCAGATAAGGAAAGCCGTCGGCGTCGGCGTCGGCTCGCCGTAAAAATAAATGAAAGCTCATAAGGTATGCAGCGATACTCGAAGGGCAATTAAACGCGGCGCGCGCGGAAAGAGGAATTTTGCGCGCGCGCGCGCGCGTGCCTCCCTCTCTCGCCTGCCGTTTAGAGCCCCGCTCCCAGGGGGGGAGGCGAGAAACACTTGCAATAACTCCGAGCGCCCGTATACACGCCGAGCGGTTGAAAAAAACAGCTTCGGGAGACATTTTGACGCTCCGCAGAAGCGCGCGCCGAGAGCGGCCGAGAAAGCCGATGCCTCGGAAATTTAGCCGCGTAACCGAAACCACATATACGTCCGGTTATTACTGCTGATTGCCGAGCTTTCTTTCTTTCGATGGCTTTGGTATATTGGTTTGCCGTCTTTTTTTTTTTTTGTTTTCGGCGCGCAAAAAATTTGATTCTTCGATTCTGGACGAGTTTGGAAAAATTCGATTTTAAGAAGCTATTTTTTTGGCTTATTAGTGTCTGGTTTGATTGCGCAAAGGCATTATCTAAGCTACTTGAAAGTTATAATATACTTTCAAATATAAAATAGTTGCAATTATATAGCGATAACAAGGTTCTTTATTCCGTTTTCACCTTTTGTTTCTAAAAAAAAAAATATATATAATTAATACGGAGAAAAATGTTGAAGTAAAAATTGCAAAAAGTCTATTTAATTTGATCAAAATTACTATAATTTTTAGTAAATTTTACGAGGTCAATAATAAATTTTCACATTGACACTTGTAAAATTTACTAGAGATTATGGTAATTTTTTAAATTTTTACACTCTGCGATCAAATTAAGCATCTATTACAATTTCTACTACAAAATTTTTCTCCCCCGCACTTGCCGCAAATAAAATTTGCCTTCGCTTTTTCAACTCCCCAGCAAAACGACTCCCGATTTCCAGCCAGTCTCGACTTTTAGCAGCAGCGCAGGAGGAAAGGACGCAGGGGGAAAAGCGCGCGGGGAAAATTATTCGGCTCGCAGCGGAGCCAAGTTCGTTAGGACGTCGTTGTAAAGTTTGGCGTCGGTGCACGGACTTGCGGGGAGGGGGGGGGGGGGGGAGCATCGGCCGGTGGTCCTGCTTTCAGCACCGAGAGAACATCGGGCGGCGGCTCCGCGAAGAGCGGCGAAAGTAGAGGGACACCAATCTCGGCGCACTAATTTCCGCGCGCTCCGGAAGATCTATCGCGGAGCCGTTGCCGATTTATTTTTGTATCAAGTGGATCTGTCTAACTAATTTGTCACCGGGCAAAAGTAAGAGTCCTTTTCCCAAGATTAACGATACTTTAGTGCTGTTTTAAAGAGCCTCTCTCTCTCTCTCTCTTTCTCTCTCGCAGCGCGTTACCCTTCGCAAGGAGTTTCCGCGCTTCTAACTCCTCGGATTCCTCCCTTCTTCTTCTCTTTCTTCTCTTACTTGCTCGCCTCTCTCTACCCCCAAAGCAGAGGAGAGTCTGGGCAATCTCGTCGACCCTTTCTTTCTGCCGCAACCACTTGGCCGCGCGTCTTCCCACCTCGGATATCTCTCGGCTACTTTATCTCTCGCTGTGGAAAAAGCTCCGCGCGAGACATTTATGATTATACCGCAAAAAGCACTCGTTATACGAGCGGAGAGATCTTCAATTGATCGTCCGCTCGTCGGGCGAAAGAACAAAAAAGCTCATCGTCTCCTAGTTTTCTCCCTCTGTTTTACCCCACCGCTGGCGCTCTACGCCAGTCGCGGAGAGTATACGCGAGCGCGCTATTTACATCAAATCCCATAACTTATCTAGCCACGCGCGCGTGCATTACGTCCGAGTCGCGGTATAATGTCTTTCCTGTGTGCCCCCCCCCCTCCCCCGCTCGGCACACGCTCTCCCCACTCCCTTCTCGTGCACTTTTTATCTTTAACTCTGGCTGGTTGCGCGCCCCTTCTTCCTCTCTCTCTCTCTCTCTCGCTTTCTTGGCAGTTTCTTTGTTTTCATTACGCATGCGCGCACAGGAACGAAAACTTTGTACGCAACGACGTGAAGAGGCACTTGCCGACTTACCAAGTTTTACGTGCCGAACTCGCAAACTTTTCCGAGAGTCATATTTTAGCGCCTTTTAACATTCATTTTTAAGCCCCCGATTGTAGTTTACTCGCTGGATTCAACAGGCAATATTTTTTTTAAGCTCGTTTTAAATTTCAAAAAAACAATATTATTATTTATTTAATAATTTTTAAACAACAAAATTACTTGAAATAAGTCGTCTTTAAAATGCAATTATTGGCAGAATAAGCGAAAAGTAAAATGAATAAGTAAACTTTATAATCTTTTCTAAATAATAACACAATTTTATCAATTGAAATTATTTATTTAATCAGTAATGTTTCGTTGGCTAAGTTCGTCAACCTCTTTATGTTGGCAGAAATTTACAACATTTATGATTATTTTTTATTTGCTGTATAAATATTTATACTACCGTCTCCTTATTTATTCTTATTATATACGGTAGTGGTATTTACATCAAACTGAAAATAATTATGAATTTAATTGAAATGGCACAAAAATATTGGATACAGAGGGCTATTTAAAAAAAAAACGCCTGATTTCCGAAATTGTACAAATGAACAGTAAACTCAGCGAATTTAGCCAACGACACGTTGCTGATTTAATTCAAAAAATTTCAATTCATAAAAATGTATTATTATTTCACAAAAAACCTATTTGCCCTCCAAGAATCTAAAATTTACCAATGTTACTTATTCAAAAAGTATCCGAGGGTCTAGGCGTACATTCATCTCTGAAATAAGGAAAGTAAAGTGTTCGCACTCGAAAAAAGACATTGTTCGCAGGCCGCCTCCTATCAACGTCAAAATCAAGCAACGTGTATTCATAAAGCAATGCCAATAACAGAAAGGCATAATTACCGCTTATCTCGCGTTGATTAGCATAACAGAGACGAGAAACGGTGATGGAGCGATATCGGCGAGGTAAGAGGGCAGAGAGAAAGTAGCCTCTGCGAGGGTGCATATCGTCGGTGCAGCGGGAGAGAGAGAGAGAGAGAGAGAGATCTCCGCCCGACTCCTCGTTCCAATTTAGCAAACGTCCGTCCGGGCGGGCTCGCTCTTCGATCTTCCCGCTGCCTATGACAAATGAGATTAATGCCGCGGCTCGCCGGCGGATTAGGAAGGACAGCAGGTCGACTGATTAAGCAGTCAGAGGCAGGCCCGTGATCGATGTCCGCGCAAAGCCTCCGCCGGGCACAGGGGGGTGGAGGACGGTGGGGGAGGGGGGTGGGTTGGGAGCGCGGCGCACAAGACCGCCGAGACTCATCTGC
>UCOM01001974.1:0-32438 GCA_900474385.1 Ormyrus pomaceus | reverse complement strand
TGACCTCACCGGTTCAGCTTTGATCAGAATAATAGCCAACAAGCCAAGTGACCTAACAGGTTCAGCTTAAAGGCAAAACTTAGATTCACCCTGAACGCCGAGGGAGGGATAGGACTGGAACCGCGAAAATAGACCGGGCTAGCCGATCTATCAAAGTGTGTTTCAGCCCTTCGCGACGCGGGAGGCCGGTTACCTCCTTTCTTTAAGTAAATCACCTTGCGCCCCATCCCAGCTATTGCGCAGCGGCGCAGGCTAAAACGGGGAACTAACCGCGAAAGTCACTCGTTACGTGACAATATATATCACATACATATAGTAGTACAGTCATAGTTTTATTATTATTAATATTTTATTACGATTGTTTACATTAATTTCAGCAATATAGTTCAATTCAAATAAAAAAAATTACTTTTCTTTGATATTTGATACAACTTGTACAAAGTTTGATTCAGTGCATGCATTTTTATTCAATGCGCGAAATCGACCCTTGTGTATAGAGTTTCGAAAATTCTGTTTTCTAGGACTTTCAATATTCCAATAACAAAATTTTTATTTAAAATTTGTTCGCTGTTTATTAAGATGTAAAATGGACGTATAAAAATAAAATAATAATTCGAAAATAAATAATTAAATGTAGAATAGTTTTCAATTATAATGTTGAAATCGATTGTTTTTAACGAATTTCGGAGATAATATTGAAACGATAAATTAGTTAGGAGGAAGCCAAGTGCCAATGAATTTTTCGATGTTAAAATGATATTATTAAAATAAAAATAAAAGAGTCTTTCAATGGACTTCTTTTGTGTTACAAAGTTGTATTTTACGTTAAATTATAATTCTCTCTTGAGCAGCGTTCAGTTCGTAAAGAGACTTTCAATGCTCAACCTTGGCTTTGAATAAAATTTCTCGCCTCCGCCGAGAAAAGAAACAATCATCCGCGAGTGAATGAAGCCGAGCATCGAAATAAATTAAACGTCAAGAGCGCTCGGCAGCTGTAAATCTTGCGGGCCTCGAAAAGAAATACTGCACTAAATTGAAAACAACACAAATACGCCAGGCGATAAATCACTTATTACCGAAGCCGCCGCGGAGATAAATTCAAAAAAAAACGCGGACGCGACCAAAGAAGCCTCACCTTTTCCCGGGCTGTTAATCCAGTTAGCTTTCCCACGAGCCGCGCGCGGCACTCGACGAAAATCTCGGCGGTGGCTGCGTGCACACACCGCGCGAGTCCTCTTTACAGAGCCTCCTCGATCGAGGCTCGAGGAGCCTCGGAGGTGTTCCGTTACGCGCCGCGGCACAATGACGGATTCAAATTCGGAGGCGCGCGAGCCGCACGGAAAAGCGGAGGATTTATCGACGGGGCAATTATATGTCTCGCGGCGCGCCATTGATTCATTGCGCGCCGTGCATAAAGGAGCTTTCGTAATTGCCGCCGGGAGAGTCGACTTAATTCCTTTTGGCCGTCGAGGTTTTACGGATCCTTTTGTTTATTTGTACGGGCCGGAGGAATTTCTTTTCTCGCTGCTTGAGAGGAGGTATCGGCGCCGGTTTTGCTGTGGGTAATGTGCTTTTCAATGAAGTTAATGATTTTAAAATGGCTTTCTGTCAAGAGGAGGTTGAAAATAATATTGCTTACTTAATCAGAGTTTTTTTTTTACTAAATAATAGTAATTTTAAGTGTTGTTGTTAAAAAGTTCAAATCATTAATTTGTTGTTTTAAAATTATTAGTTTGTATTCCATTAATTTGCTGTATATAAATAACAAGTGAGCCTGCAAATGCAGCCAATTTTCAATGATTTCTTTGAAAACACTGCGAAAACACAATTACGTCATTAAAAAACCATATTTCACACTTTACGCATCGAATTGAAAAATTGATTTCAGCCTTCTTAAAAGGCCGCAAAACCCGGTCATCCCAAGTGTCAGACCCCGCGGCCAAGTGGGTCATTGACAAAAAACACTTCGCCGAATTCTTCTATTAAACAACGACAAACTATTCCGAACTCTAATACCGAATGACAATCCCCTCTGAAATAAAAACTACATACACCGAACGACTGATTAAATCCTCGCGTCAGCAACACGTCGCTAAGACGTTTAGCGCTCCGCTCCTCGACCCGAATTGAATGATCCAATAAAACCAGGCGGTATAAACCCCGCAATTGCTCTCGCGCGACAGGCCGTAAAACAATCAGCATATATCCGCAAAATTCGCGCGGCGAGCCTTCGCCGCCGGGTTTCTCAGGCTTCTGCTCGCAAAGGAGGCTCTCGTCTCGCTCGTCTGGAAGGAAAACCCGGGCTGATTTGCATTTAAAAACCTGCGGCGGGCGATAACAAACATCTCCCAGGCTTTCACCTCTCCGCCGGAGACTCGAGATTTTCGAGAGTGCGCGCGAGATCGCATCGGCGGATCGTGGATGCGCGCGCGCGCGCGCGCCGCGAAAAAAGGGCGAGGGAGAGAGGAAACTCTCGCCGAGCGGCTGCTGCGCGCGTACGCACTCGCACACCCACGCACGCGGCGGACGAGGCGTCCGCGCGGGAGCGTTCGTTTCTCGCGCGTAACTGTAAGTGCAGCGTGTGCACAATGCCGCGAGGCCGCGTATTATTATTTTTGGCTGCGGGATTTCTTTTCAGGCGAGAGAGAGAGAGAGAGAGAGAGAGAGCCGAGGCAGCTCGCGAGCGTGAGAGAGGATGGCAAACATTGCGTAAGGCCGCGATGACTTTCTTCAGCGCGGAATTGGCTATTTTTATTCGCGATATGAATGAGGCGATTCATCCTTTCAAGCATATCGGGATGTCATCGGCTTCTCTCTCGGAGATATTCCATTTTGTTATGCGCGGCAGGGGGAGGGGGGGGCGACTTTTTTCCTCTCCGCGCGCCGAGTACTGATGTTGGCTATTTTTCGAATCAGCGGCGCGCACGCTGGAAATTAAAATTAATTTACATTTCAATGGACCCCTAAATCACTTCTCGAAAGAAGCAGCTTTTAGAAATCTTAGAAAACACGCTTTGGTGAACTAGAATTTCAGACGTTAACCGTTTTCTTTTTTTCATTGTTTCAGCCTGCGAATGCCACCCGATCGGAGCTTCCGGAAAGACCTGCAACCAGAGCACGGGCCAGTGTCCGTGCAAGGACGGAGTCACCGGTATCACTTGCAACCGATGCGCAAGAGGATACCAGCAGAGCAGATCGCACATCGCTCCCTGCATCAGTGAGTGCCTTCTCCAATTAATCTCTATTCTATTTACTCGAGCTAAAATAACGGAATTCACATTCGCCGAAAGAAACGACGCGAGCTCGAAATTGGAAAAAGCTCGATTTAAAAAAGGCCGCCGGGAGCACGTAGGCCCGTATAATAAAGGTGGCCGCGCTCTCGCGCGCCCTTCCGCGTCGCGTAATTAACGGCCATTACAAAACTCCGCGATAATTAACGATCGAGCAAACGAGCGGCCCGATACTAATCTAATCGTCAATTTTCTGGCGAAAAACACGGCGAGCGCGGCGCGGGGAGAAAAAAAAATGAACCGCGTGCACCGCGCGCGGCTCATAAGCGCGGCGACGGCGGCGGCGGCGCTCGAGATAAATACAAATGGGAGAGCTTGCGAGCCCGCCTCCGGCCACACCTTTTGGCTCCTCGGCGAAGAAAAATCGATCTCTCTGCCGGAACGCAAGCGGCCCGCCGCCGCCGCCTTCGCCAATTAGCAGAAATTTGCGCGAGAGGTGTATATCTCTCTGGCCTACCGGGCGAGAGAGCGAATATCGCCTCCCCTCCCCATTAAATCAGCGTCATTTTTTCGGGCCGCCCGAGAGAGAGCTCGTTTAACTTCTCTCGCCCGTTTCGCTTCGGCCTGGCCCTTCGTCTTCTCGGGAGCGCGCGCGCCTTTATTTCGGGACCGGCAGCTGACGCTGCAGGATATCGCGCGCCCGGTTTATAATCCCTGGCTTCTTCTTTTTTTTTTCTTTTTTTTTTTTTTGACGTTTTGTCCACGTTTCAGAAATCCCGAGAGTCGTCCAGACGCAGGGCATCGAGGGCGAGGATAACGGCGAGAACAACGAGGAGGAGGACGAGGATCGATACGAGAGTCGAAACGGTAAGTCAATTTTTTTGTACCGTCTGAATACCCACCTGATGTGTATGCGAATTTCGTTTTATGACTCTCGGAATATAGTTCGAAGGAGTCTTGAGAGAATATTTTCTTTGAAATTGCTAAAGTTTTCAGCAGCAAATTGAATGCTTTCTGTTTAAATTTATATAGTGGTTTTAGGAAGCTTTCAATATTAATTTTATAAATAAAATTAACTGATACTGAAAAGCGGCAACTGTTATACATGCCCTATAACAATCGATAGCCATTATTGTTCAAGCCTTCTAAATCTTGAACTACGTCGAAGCTTAGTTACGCGTTCATTACTTAAAACTTTTGCGCCAGTCCGTAAACTGTAAACTTGGAAATCCTCTCGATTTAATTTACGATCTAACCAGCGTTTACAATCCGGGTTTATTGTAAAATCTCGAAGTGCAGTAAAATTCATTAGCGCCCAAGTTTAATCATAACCGGCCCAGACAGTTCAATTATCCGCCGTAAAACTTGGATAATTAGTAAAACGTCGAGAGCGAGGAGCGCCATCAATTTCGTTGGATTAAAAATACAAAACCACCGCGGCCCGGAGCCTATATACACTCAACCGAACAATGTCCGCGGGCCAGGCAACGTTGCGCTTCAACAACGCCGCGCCATCATCAGCAGCCGATATATAAGCAACAGACGGAAATTCGAGCCGCGCGGCGAGTCGAGTTCCGCGCGTAGCGGGGAAAAAAGCCGCACGTCGCGGTGGCGCGAAGCAAGCCCGAGTAATTCGTTGGCCCTCCCCCCCGGTGGCAAAAAGAGCTCGGAATTCCCGGCACGTACGCGGAGCACCGAGCAAAGGCTCCCCGAAAAAAAGAGCGCGACCTTTCCTTCTCCGCGGCGCTCTCTCTCTCTCTCTCTCTCTCTCGCTAAATTTGCGAATTCCGCGCTTTGGCGGCCGCCTCTCTCTCTCTGCTCTGCCGACGGGACTTGATATTAATTTAGCCGAAAAGACGGATGGGCTTTGCCGCGCGCCGCGCGAGAGGGAGAGAAAACGTCGCGGCCTCTCGAGCCCCCTCCCTAATGGCTTAATTAAAACTACCCTCGGCTGCAAGCTCGAGTCGACGTGAGGCAAGCGCGCTGCACCTGAACCCTGCAGGCCTACAATTACGGGCCGCCGCCGTGCGCTGTCATTTAGCCGCCGGCTGATACGACGGCTTTCCGTGATAAAAGATTTTACGAGGCGCCTGGGATGAGGTGGGTTTGGGGAGGTGCATTTTTTTTGAGGTTGGAAAACGTGAATTATTTAATACTTATTATTATCAGGGAATGGTCATATTTCCATCTAAAACCTGAACTTTTTGCTTTTTTGTCGCAAAAATTTTCGAATCTGGTACAAAAACTTGTTAATCGAAACATAAGAGGTCGTCATTTTAACACATTTTGGGTTTCCTAAAGTATTTATGTATTTGCTTCACGATCTAAAGGTAAAATTTGAAACCATTCATATTGGGGCCAGTGACCCTAATTGTGATATGAAACGAATTTATTTGTCAATAAAAACTATTGAAAGTCGATAATTTACCTAAAAACAACAGATCATTCCTGAAAATCTACAACTTTCGCAAACAGAAAATAATTTACAGCTAAAAACAGTCCACCTTGCATAATTGCTTCTAAAACCAACTAGTAGCCACGCCACAGCACCGCGCGCCAACTCCCGGCCAAACAGCCCGTACAAAGAAATTCCTCGGAAAAACACATTACACCACTTACGGGATTGATAATTGACCGTCGTATATTTCACTCGCCGGCTTGGGTGTGCGTGCGTGTCCGTATGTTAATTCGCGGCGGCCGAGAGAGCAGCAGCAGCCCGTCAGGATATATACATTAGGCGTCCCGAGTGAAATCGCCTGTCTCTCGCGAGAGCTCCGCGCGCGCGGTAGCAAGCCCGATGGTAAATGCAGCCGCGCTCGAAAGCGCAAAGGCCATTTTTAGCCGTCGGAGAGAGAGAGAGAGAGAGAAAGTACGGAGAGGCGAAGTACGAACGATTGATTATATGAACCTTTTTCTTCGGGGGTTATGAGCTGAGAGAGAGGCATTTTCGAGCGGTGATTAATATTATTTAAGCTTTCCTTATTTCTCAACGCGAGATGATAAGATTAGAAAGGTACATAATTACGTTTTCCTTTGCCTTTTCTGGCATTCTTCGCTTTTTCCAAGCCCGAAGTGCCAACGTTCCGCGCGCGAATTCAGCTCCATTCGTCGGTGCCCGCCAATTGCGAAATATATAACCCAAATAAAAGCCACAAGAGCAACGAGCCAAAATCGCATTTTTCACCAGTCCGCCGCGGAGCCCATCAGCGAATTCGAATCCGCCCTCGAAAAGAAGCAAAAGAAAAAAAAAGAAAAAAAAAGAGAAACAGGCGGCTATACGCACGCACGTGAAATCGCAACTCACTCGGCTCCTCGGCCTCCTGCTCTCCTGGCGGCCCGAGTCGAGCTGCTCTTGCGCACGTGCAGCACGCGCAGCGATGTGGGAAAGAGAGGCGCGCGCGCGCGCGCGGGACGCCTAAACTCGCCGCGCCGCGCGCCGCTGATTATTTATCGAACGTATCCCCGGAACGCAAGGCGCATAAATTCTGTTTATTCAAGGCGCCCCGAGAGAGAGGAGGAGGAGGAGGCTCAGGTGCGAATATGTTGTCTTTATCGTTCGGCGCTTTCGAGCGACGAGAGCTGACGCGGGAAGGCAGCTGATGGCGGTGCTTTTTTGGACCGTAAAGTTTTTCTTGGACGGATATATATATATATAATGCGATGATGCTCGACCTGGCATTGTTGTATATGTCACGCGGAAGAGTGATTAATTGCAAGCTGCTTTTTCGAAGTTTATTCAGCGCGATGCTTATTGCGAAAACGACGAACACCACCGTATTCGTTATCGTTGCAACGTTTAATTACAGCGGCCAAGCCGCGTTATCGGATACGTATACGCATTTATCGCGAAGCATGTTAATAACTTTCTAAACGGTCAATTACGCTCGGGATTCTTTGTTGAAACGATATCAGTCCGAGTCCGGCCTCAAAATTAACGAGAACGATCTAATCAAGCAAAAGCGGTCCGCTCGCGGCTTAATTGAGCTTGCATTCAAGCCTCTCCCGGCTGAACAAGACCCCCGGAGAATAAAACGCAGGCAGCTCAGCGAGATCTCGAAAAGCCGCGGCAAGCGATTGCCGTAATTATGCCACAAAAGACGTTTCACTCGGAATTTATCAGCCGCCGCCGCTGCCGCGGAGGTATAAGGAGTTCTCTCTCTCTCTCTGCCCGCCACCTGCGGGGGCGTTTTAAAAACGTCCGGCAAAGGCTACCGCTCACCTCTCGATCTTCCGCGGCGGCCCGGCCACCTCCGCGAATCGCCGCCGGCGGACACGCCGAGAGAAGCTGGCCGGTTGTTCGAGAAAAGACCGGAGGAGCGGGATTTGCACTTCAGCGCGGCGAGGTATACGGCTGACTTGGATAAACAAGCCTGCGGAGGAAGCTGCTTCTCGGCGGATTCGTGGGGGGAGATTTTTAAGGGGGATTTTGCTGATGATGATGGCGAGGTTGCGTTTTTTTTTTTTTTTTTTTAAATTTGACGTTCTTTATCATTTAAATTAATATTGATGATATTTCATTGTTAGAAAACTTTAGATCTGCTTATTCCCTGCGCTGAGGAAAAAATTTCTTGAAATCAAAGAAAGCTTCATTGCGGGCAATCGGTTAAATATTTTTTTGATTCAGAGAAGTCATTCTTGAATTCAAAGAAACCAGTTTTTAATAAGAAGAAAGTTTCCTTAAAAAAAGAAAATTTCTTTCCATTAAAAAGGGGTTTCTTTGAATTAAAGAATGTTTTCTTTGAATCAAAAAAATATTTGACCGATTGCCCGCAATGAATCTTTCATTGATTTCAAGAAATTTTGTTCTCAGTGTGCTTAAGCACTTAACGAATTCGCTAGTTTTATCATCGAATTTCTTCCAGGATCGAAAACGACGCTTGTCGAACAGACGAACGTAAAAATCAAATTCATCGGCAAGGAATCCCAAAGCCGGGAGCATCCACTCCGCGATCCAAAAAGCGTGTATTAATTATCGAGTCGGAGCCTCGTCAAATTCCCCGCTTCGATGCAAGCCGAGCGTTAAAAGTCGGGACAGCTTATGTAACGGCCGTTATCTCGCACTGCCGAGCCCGAGCGGGAGGCATTAAAAGCCGTCCGGTGCATTAATACGCCACACGTTGGCGCGCGGAAGAGGGTCGCGCCCGCTTTTAATGCACGCATTACCGCGACATACTTTCTCGGTCGGAGAAAAAGGCCCGACCGGGGAAATGGAAATAATTAAGGAGAGAGACGACTTAGTCCGCGGATCGCTTCATGTTAATGCTGCACCCACGTGGTGGTAAAGATCGATTACATCTCTTTTCGATTGTCCCAAGCGCGGGTTAGAATTCCTCCAAGTGCCGAGTGCAAAACCGTGTCTTACACGGAGGGAAACGTAAATTTCACTATTTTTCTGTACTTTTTAAACGAATTTCCACGAGAAGACGCGTCTGCCACTCGACTACAATGAAGAGTGGCCAAATTTACATCCTCATTTTTTGCCCTTTCTCCGCGTCGAATCAGCCGAACGAGTCACCGCGGCATTTAACGCAACCGAATCGAAACGAGTGGCAATTCACTCCCGCGGCAGTCCGAGTGAAACAATTAAAAAAGAGAGAATTGAATTTCGCCAATTGCTTTTAAAGAAAGCATTTAATATTCATGAATAGCGTTAATGTTTCCCGTAATTCCATCTTTGACGGGTCTCGCGGAAGTCTGGGCCGACGCGCGCCGCGCCGAGTTAAATAACGGGGCAAGCGGAGAGGTAAAACCGTAAGGCGACCCTCGAGCTTTAAACGCACCCTCGAATAATTGTTATACCGAGTGAATGTGAACTTCAAAAGGGACAGAGAGGAGAGAGAGGATAAGGAGGGCGAAAGAGAAACAGAGAGAAAAAAAAGACGGGGGGACAGAAATAATGAGATTAAACCTGTGTTCTGGAGCGAATATTATGCGGACTAAAAATGTATAATAACATCGTAATATTATTAAACGATCACGTCTTTAAAGCCGAAAATCACCGCCCGCCGAAGAGCAGCCCGTAAACGTACATACACAAACGCGAAAGCGAAATGTTTCTCAATTTGCTGAAGCGTTCCGCGCGCGAAACGACGACATCTGTATCTCTCTCTCTCTCTCTCCCCGCGTCGTGCATCAGGCGCAATTAAGCTCGATTAAAGTATCTCCGCTCGTCCGAGCGAAAAGTGCAAAACGAGTCGTGTGCTGCGCGGAGAGAGTTGCGCAAACAAATACAACGTTCGATCCCGCCTCCTTGGCTCTCTTTCGCTCTCGTCCGCGAAAGGGATATTCCTCTCTCTCTCTCTCGTCGACCGTTTCGGGAAGCCGCACACCTTTTTTGCGCTCCCCTTTCCGCGGAATCTCGACTCGCGATAATGATTCTGCTCTGCGGTTTACGCGAAACGCGGGATGTACTCTCCGTTAGTCGCCGTATTGATTTAACAGCTCCCGGCTTTTTCAGTGCGTGGCGGCGAAATCGCAAGTCGGGGAACGATGGTTTTACAAGCTTTCTTTCGAAATTTTTAGAGGGGCAAAAACGGCCCGCGGCCGCCGTGTGTTCCCTTTGATTAATATGTACGAGTAATTACGTAACGGTAACGTATACGAAAAACCACTTTCGTCGGAATTTAAATTAAATTTTTTGTGCCAGTGTGTGTCATTTTTAATTCAATTTCGTTTCGGCGGGAGAGGACTTTATTCCGGCATTTTTTATCTCATTAATTGAATATTAAGAATTTAATTTCGGGGTTATTTTTGTACAAAAGTGGCGTAAAAAATTGCTCGAAACTCGGCTCGCTTTGTTTATTATAATTAAATATTCCGAGTTTTCAGACTCCATATTATGTAGAACTGCAACAAACATCATCAATTCGAGCTCGCGGCGAAAATACGTAACGCCGCGGCAGTGAATAATATATCTAAAATAGTCTGGGAACGTCTAGTCTGCTACCACCTTGCCACTTAGTTTATTTACACGTCTGAATATCCCATTAAGCCAGCTTTGTTTCGCTTTACTCTCGACCGCCGCGTCCGAGTCATTTATTCCTGTTTATTGAATTTATTAAACCGCCGTTTGACAGGAGCCTTTTTTTCTTCCGTCATCCTCTTCCATTTGCATAAACCCCGCAGCGATATCGCGACGATCGAGTCGGCAAAAAAAAAAAGGAAGCGGTAAGCTCTAAATCTGCGAGTGCACAGCTCTCGCGAGTATACCGACAAAGATACACCACACTTTATCGGGCGATTTCCGCCCGCGTAAACTTCGTAAAAAGCCATAAGCGTCGAGGAGGAGACAAAGTTAAAGTCCAAACGTATTATCGTTAACATTGTGTAGTCTGCGAAAAGTCCGACGAGGGACGAAGAGTAAGAGAGAGAGAGAGAGAAAAGCAGTCGGCGCTCGGGCGAAATCGCCGGGCCGTCCTTCGCCGAAGGAACAAACAAGACAGAAGGGAAAGGCTTTTTCACTTTATCGGCAATATCCGGCAAAGTGGAGGAGACTCGCTCGGGGCGTACGCACACACACGAGAGCCGGGCTTTCGTCCTCTCTCTCTCTCTCTCTCTCTCTCTCCGTGCACCTCATTCTCACATCGCTCATATTGTACCTTCTCCTCTTTTATGCCTCGCCGAGTCGTCCTTTCGAGGCTCGCGCGTTTTAGTGTCTTTATTGAGACTGTTCGTGGGTCGCTGTTTTTTTTTAACAGGGCGAGGTTTAAGGTTAAATTGACGTAATTTCTCAAATTTTTGGATAGTTCTTTTATAAACAAGCTGACGAGGCGAATTTTTTTATTCGCGAGCGAGGATCGCTTTTTACGGCGGATTCGGTGATGGAATAATAAAGGGTAGAGATTCGATTCGAGCTATTTTTCGAGATTTATTACTAAAAGGAGAATCAGGGGACTTTAAGCATGAAATATTTTTATCTTCCCAATCTCGGAAAGTTCCTGCTTAGGGAGCACAACGCCGCGAATCGTATAACTGTATTTAAATTCTGCAATCCCGGCATCTCGCATTAAGGGTTCGGGAAAAAAAACCCTATATACCCAAAGAAAACTTTCCTTATCTTTACGACGTTATTATTTTCGGACAGGTTATTTCTGCAGATTTAAAATTCGCCCGCAAAGGTATTATCTCTCCTAACGGTTACTTTCTCCAAACTCGCAAGCTTCAGTTTTTTCATTTCGCGAAAAAGGACCGATCGAACTAAGATTCCACGGAAAATCCGTCGAATGAAATACCGCGCCTTTATCCGTCACACAATAATCCCGAGATGAGTTACGAACAGCCGTTACTCCAATTCAGCGGCGCGCAAGAAAAAGCGGCCGCGCGCGCTTCAATTCCGCGAGAGAGCGGAACGTGTCGCTCGGCGCGCAATGCATCCCTAATATCTCTTACTTATATTCCCCGGCGGCGATTTCCCCCCCGGTTCGAGTAGCCGTCCGCGCGCGAGATGCCGGCACTCGCGCCGCGACGTATAAGGATCTCCGGCGATATTTCCTTTGAAGTTCGCCAGCGCGCTGCACAATCACGGAGAGAGGAGAGTTACTCTCCTGCCGCCCCCGGGAGTGTATACGTATACGTATGTACGTACGTACCGACTTGCAGTCCGGTCCGTATACACCACCGACATACGTGACGCCGCCGCCGCCGCCGCTGCCGTCGACGTGACTCGCCGGGAATCGATTTGTTTTCCGAGGATATATACTTTTGGAGCGCCGAGCGTGGGTATATATATGTGTGTATACGGCGGACGGGGCTTTGTGCCGAACCGACTCTCTCTCTCTCTCTGCGCCTGCCGATGCCGCGCGGCAGTCTTGCGTTAGATTGCATTTTTGATTAGGTACTTCTGCGATTTATGCGGACCCCGGGATGGCTTCATTGTTGCGAGGAGGAGCGCCTGGTACAGGTCATTTGGCGAGCTATACGTAATTTGAGCGCGCCGCGAGAGGTGAATATTTTCGATTGAAACGCTAACTGGTTCTGATCGATGCGGGAGCTCGAATAGAGGCAAATCGTAAGGTCGTAAAAAGTTGACTTAATTTCGAAATTTACGGCTTGCAACATCGTCCGTGGGCTTCGACGTGGATTTAATCAGTGTTATTCGGTCCGAATTTCTCGAAAATAGCGCAAAGTTACAGCGGGGAAAATTCGAGGCGGCAGTATTAGAGACTCGGAATTTCGATCAACTATTCAGAATCTCCCTCGCATTCAAGGTTAACCCTCGCATTTTGCGGTTCGCCTCCGAAAACGCCGTGATTTTTCGTATACACGGCGCCTTCGCGAGGAAGCTCCGAATGTATAAGCGGGGGCGGGGAAATTTATTTACCTGATGAAAATGGATTTGCCGATGTTTCGAAGCGTAAAATTATTCCCGACCCCCGTCGGTTTTTGCGGATCGCGCGCGCGCGGAGGCCATTTTTCAAACTCGTTGATGCTCTTTGTTCTAGTCGGGGGTATAGTGGCCTTTGTACGCGGCGGAACTTCGACGCGGGATACAAATGAGGGGGATCGAAAACGGGGGGCCGCCGCGGATGCTAAATCCCCGAAAATTGAATGGATTTAAGGAGCGTCATCCCATAAATTTTCATTCTCAGGGGGTAAATTTGGACCGGCTTATTTAGCGAATTCCTTTTTCAAATGCCATTGGCGACGTTTTTTGTTTACTCTAATTATAAAAGCAATTCGCTTGCTCCGAAATTTGGCAATTTTTTTCACATTTAAAAAATAATTATTAAATACTATTTAAGAAATGGAACAACTTCTTGATAATTCGAATTTATCCTCGAGTACATGAAACCCCCTCTAATGCGCCTTAATACTAAATTTCACTCGCATAAAAAACGTCAGCGTTCACCACCAACTTACCAGCCCAAATAAACGACTAAAAAACGCATACCCGCGGAGTGCAGGTCGAAAAGTGTGAAAGCCAGCGGCAGGAATCCGTGGGCATTAACGCAAACAGGTTGAGGAAGCACATTTCAACGTGAACGATCATACAGGGAGCTTGCAAGGGAGCCGCCGCCGCCGCCGCCGCCGCCGCGGCGTGGTTCCGCCTAGTGGTCCGTTAAAATCCCATTATTCACTTACTTTCTTCCGTTCCGCCCTTGCACGCCGGCAGCAGCCCGCAGAGGCGCCGCGCGTATATATACCTACTTTTTCCGCGCTCCCGACCTCCCGGCTGTATGGCTCTCTCGCGGAGGGCCGACGGAGCTTCGCCCCTCTCTGCCGTTTCACGTCGGGGACTGTGATTTTTGCGTAATGCTTGTATTTCGTATATCGATGCGTCGCGGTTTTGTCTTTCGCGGAGGACTGCACTTTTCGCGGAACGGAGGAGTCGCCGCACGGCGTTTATACTGTAGGCTTTTGTCTGTGGGGATTGCAGGTAATGACATTTAATATAATTATATAGTAAAAGATCTAATTTTACAAACACGTAACTGGATAATAATCAACCGCCAACTAATAACGAGAAATTCCATCTTCCGATCTCCGACTTCCCAACGTCTGCATCTCTCTTCCCAAGGAAGCGAACAAACGAAATATCCCGCAGGAAGCAGCAATTAGCGCCTTTGACGCATTCGAAAAGCGGTGAAGGAGGAGGGGGGTCGTTCATTAGCCTCAGGTTCCTTGCCGATTTCAGTCGAAAGATAGAGAGAGAGATAAAACCGCAAGTCCGCGAGATTACATTACCGCTCCATCGTCGGACGGGTCGTCTCGTCGACTCCTCGATCCTCTCTCTCTCCCTTTGTACGGTGTCCGGTCCGGCGTCGCTCCTCTCTCTCTCTCTCTCGCGGTAGGCCAATATTGCTCGGGCCCCGCGGACAATGCTCGCAAATTAAACGGCGATTTAAGCAATTAACGTCGCAAATCGCCGGCGAGAGTCGCCCCCCTCGCCGCTCTTCCTCCTCCGACGCTCTGCTTATTAGTACCCGGAGAGCGCGCCCGCCGCCGCGCGCGCTTTGTCTTATAACTCGAGCGTGAAATCTATAATTCAAGCGGGAAAGCATCGAACTATAACCCGAGAACCGCAAGCTCCCTCTCCCTCTCTCTGGCTCTCGGTCGCTTTTCTGCCTTCCGTTTTAGCCCGCCGAGAGGGAAAACGACGACGCAACACGCCCCGCGCGCCGTGGATGCCTTGTAATTTACGCGCGCCCCGGCTAAAAGCTCTCTCTCTCTCTCTCGCGCGCGCGCGCGGAGCTTCTATATAACGTTCCGAGCTCTTAGCGCGCGCCGGCTTTTTTTCCCCTTTTTTCGTCGCGTCCGCCTTCGAGACAAATTAAACTTCGGGTACTTAACTTTTAAGTGATTCGCTATTTGTTTTAATAATACCCGGCCGCGGCTACCGTTTAACCTGGCCTGGCTGGTTACCGGAAAATTCCGTCGTCTTTCTTTGGGGATTAGTTAGAAACTGTATAGTGGACATTTTTTTTATCTTCGAATGCAGTTTCTTAAAACATTTTATTGCAAAATCTTTGGTTATGAATTACGAATTCAATAAGGATTTTTGAATAAATCGTTCTGGAATTCAAATTTGCAAAGTTCCGAGATTATTTTTAAATTTTAGCTAGACATTTTAAAATGAATGTTACAGACTGAAATGCTCGTGGCTTCCTTCATATCTTTACACTAGAAAACGTAACAGAGTTAAAAACGACAAAAATGATACAGCAGCTGAACATAGAAGCTGAATAATTAACGAGACTAATGGAGACATGCTGACATCCGGCTCGGTTTCAACGGCAGCACCGTGAAACGTCCTATACATTTTATTAAAGCTAGATGACTGGAGATAACGATTGCCAAGTAGGCTGAAGGGAAGGGGAGCCTTGTATCTTGAGACTAATAGATTTCGGGGGATAAAGTATCTGAATAATTCAGCAGCTTTTAATAAGACAAGCGGATCTTGACGATTTTCTAACTCTCCCGAGACTTATGAATTGAGAATTTCGGGAAAATGTAATACGAAGTTTTGCGATTACGAAAGTTTATTCATAATTCAAACTCGACAGATTGCCAATAAGTTTGTCGATTAAATAGTCATAAAGTTAAGTTTACCATTTTCCGATCTCAAACGACACTTACGAATAACGTACAATTTTGTCACAAAGCCAACAAAAGAAGGAATATTTGCTCTTGATACACAAAAACGTCGTTGATAACAGATACCTCGAAATCCTTTTCCGTCGGCGTTAAAAGTACCCTCTTCAAATGCTAGAAATCTAAAAGGGCGCCTAAATATACTCGCGGGACGCCAATCTTCCGGGTTTTACCGGATCCCTCGTCCCACCCGACTGTCATATCTCGCGGCAGCAACGCGCCAATTCTCCCGCGCGTTCAAATATTACTTCCATATCTGCGACTTCGGATCCCCGCTAAACGGAGATGAGCCTAATATATCACAGTACACAAAATGAACGTCCAAATATTCGTCGCGAAATACCGCAGCAGTACACAAAGCCGCGCTAATTCCGTTCGAAAAAAGCTCCCACACTTGTTTTACAGCCAGTCCAGTAGTGGGAGGGGAGGCAGCGATCGGCGCGCGATAAAACGAAAACAATGTTTCGACCGATCGCCGATAAACGCCGTATATTTTTACGCTCCGCTCTGTTTATCGAGGTCTCCACCCCGAGTGTGCGCGCCCCCTCTCGCGCACTTGCTTGCGCTCTCGCGTTATTATCGCACTTATCGGCGAATCGCAGCTGTTATTATAATCGCGGGATAAGCCGAGTGAGAGAGAGAGAGGCGCCTGCTTTGATAATACGGGGGGCCAGCTGACTGAGAGCAGATTGCGCCCGGCGAGAGATCGCAAGCGCGTGGGAGAGGAGCGGGGGCGCCCCCAAATATTTTTTTATGGGACCTTTTTACGAGGATGCTCTCTCTCTGGCCGGCGGATGATGACCGCTGGGAGCCTTTATTATTTTTCGCCCGGCGCTCGGAGATAAACGGCTGATTACCGAGGTCGGCGCGGGAAGAGGATATATAACCCGCGATTGAGGTTTGCTTTGCGGGTACGCGATTTATTGCTGATGATTTCATTAAGAGCGGGTGGAGTAAGGCTCATTTTGGGAAGTAAATTGTTGAAGGCAGTGAATTTTTCATGTTTGGCCTCTGTTAATTGTCACATCAACAATTTTTTCAAAAGAACTTTGTGCATTTTTCTAACTGCGTTAAATTTTATTTGTGTAAAAAAAAAATTAATAGGCATTATTAGGAAATAGAATATAAACAATTCGTTAAAAAAAAAAGTAGAGAACTTTTTATTTACCTTATTCAAAGTAAACGCGCTACACCAACCTTAAACAGCGAGTAAAATTAAAGCGAAAATGATCGCGCGCGAAACGGCCAGTAGCCGCGTAGCCGCCGGTCTTGTCAAAGTTTCTCTATTACCCCGCCGTCTGAATTTCACTTTCAAATGAAGCAGCTTCGCTTCGGCCGCGTCCGATAGACAGGCCGGGGGGGGCCCCCCTGGATACGACTCTTTAACCAGCTGTCCAAGAAACTCTCCTCTTCCTTTTGGGCGAATCGCAAGCAGCGGGCAGATTGCGGACGACGACGCCGCGCTTTACATTATCCGACATTACCCCCGTAGTGGCCTATTCGTTATGTCCGACTTCCGATTCTACTTTCGGCAAATCGAGCGAAGTGTGCCGCGAGCGCGGAGACGTTGCCAAGAAGCCGAGAGGAGGGAAGAGCTCGTCGCTCTTTGTCGCTCTTCGTTCCCTTCCTTTTTCGAGCTCTCTCGGCTCGGCGGGTCCTAAGTCTCCGACTCTACGCGGAACTTTATGCCCTTCCTTTCCTGTTTACTTCGTTTTTTTTACGCGCGGCGGCTTCCTTCATTTTGGGCTGAATCTTCGCGACGGCGAATTTATCTCGGGCTGCTTTGCTCTCTTTGCCCTTGTTTTCGCCGCTAATTATTTTACGACGCCTGCGAATTCATTAATCGTCTGATTTCTTGTGTTATACCTAATATATGCAGGATATGTTATTTAGTTTAGTTCAGTTACGCTCGAATGCACGTTCAGTAAAACTTTTATTTCGTACGATAAAATAATGTTTCGTATTTAACCACACACAATAAATAACGGTAAAGCTCCGCGTTGCAGTATACTTTATGCGCGGGGCGGGAAAAATAAGGAATGTGCACACGTCGCCCGAGATAATTCAGTAAATTCATCATAATACATTTGCATTTTAATAACATAAAGCTTTTCCCAGAGAGCCAAAGTAATAGCTATCCAGTTAAAAATAAAGCCGAGGCGCCACCAAACTCGCCTCGAGCTCCGAAATTGAAAATTTCCACCAGCCCCGAAAAATCCCACACCGAGCAATAAAGACTTCTCCGTCCGTCCGACGTTCTCCGTAATGGAGTCGCACCGCAGCAGCAGCAGCAGCAGCTTCATCAGCGCTTCATCCATTTTCCTCTTCCTCCCCCCGCGGCGTTACTTTTCCCCGAACGCCCGGCATCTTAACTTCCTCGCTTTTTCTCTTTGCTCCTGCGCGTTTATACGTCGCGGCCGAAAATTCTTGAGAACTCCGGGAGAGAGCTCGGAGGAATGCGCCGTCTCTCTCTCCCTCTCTCTCTCTCACGGCGCGATACACACTTTAACTTCCCCGCTTCCTTGGCCGCGAGCCAGCGAACTATTCCGGAAGTGCGCCGCCGCCACCCCGAGAGAGAGAGAGAGAGCGGCGCGGCGGATTTCGCGCGTGAAATATGCCGCGCGCAACATTCTCCAATTATGTTGCGTAATGACGAAGAAACGCCCCGGCCTTTTTCTCCGCGGCGTGCATTAAGCCCGGAGGGAGAGGAGCGAGACTCGAGAGGCGGCAGTTTTTATTTCGCTCGAGCTGCGCGCCAAGCGCGAGAAAACGTGAATTTTTCTCCCGGTATACCAAGCTTCGCGGGAGCTCTGCTTTACGACGCTACGAGTGCAAGTCGCGGGGAGATTGGACTTTCGGACTCTCGGTGAATTAATGAACTTTATAATGGCAAATGAGGCGCCCACGGAAATAGCCGTGATAAACGGATCTAATTTCGCGGCGCGCGCTCTTCTGCGTCGCGTCGCGAGCAAACGTATACCGGTGCACACTTGCCGCGGCTAAAATCATTTACCGCGGGGCCTCCCGAGCCGGTAATTAGAAGCTGTTTAAAGAATACTCCCACTTCATTAACCCCCGAAGAGCCGCTTAGCCCGGAGTTAACGAACAAGCGCGCGACTCGAGCGAAATTTACAGCCGCGGGGCCGTTTTCCATTGTTCCCCGGTGATTTTTCTCGCGGCTCGGCGCGCGAAATCGGGAAAAATCTGCGGAATATTAGCGGGGAAAAAGGCCGGCTCAATAGCTCCGCGTTCGCAATATCGCGTCCGCGGTGTGTCTTGCTCACTTGGCCGCGGCGACTCGTACGCGTCTCGGGGCAAAGTTAATTACGCGCCGCCGCCGCGGCTAATTTAAATCAAGACTAATTGATCCCCGTTTATACCCGTTCGGCTGCGCGGCCTCTCTCCCGTCTCCTCCTCCTCCTCGGTAACCTCTTCAATCTTTGGCTCTCGCGCTCTCCTCTCTCTCCGTATCCCTTTCGTGCACCTCCTCTGTATATCTCTCCTTCGGCATCTACTCCCCGCCTAAGCCCTCTTAGCCGGGCGAGTCTCGCTTCGCGTCTTTCCTTAAATTTCTCCCCCGTCTCGCAGGCTCTCCGTTTTCTGCGCCGAGAGAGAGAGAGAGAGACAGAGAGCAGAGTCCTCGCGGCCTGCCTGGATTACGAAAGTTTCGTCAAAGTTATATTATAGCGAGAGCAAGCAGGGGGAGGGAGGGTATATCTCCGGCGACGGGGAGAGAGAGAGAGAGAGACCGAGAGGCCTCGATTAAGATCGATCGATATCGCTCCTCTCGGTGTACGCTCGCTCGTGCCAACCCCTTTAACTCGCGCCGCGCGCGCAATCTCTCTCTCTCTCTCTCTCTCTCGCTCGTCCTCCCTTTATCTCGCGGTGGATCGCGATTCCTGCCCCGCGTCGGGATTGCCTCGGCGGATAAAACTCGCGCGCGGTGCTAAGGTACCTCCCGAGATCCGCGGATGAGCTACCGCTCTTGGCTCGGTGCTCCGTGCCTGTTTTTTATTTTTTGAGATTGTTTCGGGCTCGCTTTCGGATTTGCTTTGATTGTCTATTAATCGAGTGTATGGCAAAACGTTCGGTTTTCTCGTAAAGTGTAACGTAAAAGTTTGCGAAAGCCAATTTTCGCTATATTTCGAATTTACAGGCATCAGAATTACGGTAGTAGTTTGGGCGCTAACAGGAATTCGCAAAAGTTGGGCGTAATTCAATGTAGGGCGACGTAACCGAAACGTACGACGTATTAAATTGGTTTTGCGAGAAGTTCGAGCCCGCGTGTCTTGCCTCTCTCGCTTCGAGGAGCTGCAACGATGTTCACGGCGCATACACTTGGCCCCTTATATACGCGATGCCGCGTGTACGACATTCTTACGAGAGGCACGAGTGCACTTTTGTCCGCGTCCCGGAGAGTCTTTTATATATAATCTCGTAAAGTGCGCTGAAGCCTCGATGGACCGGGGGCTTCATTTAATCGAGAAATCTCTTATTAACATCGTTCTAATTTCCTTGTAATTCTATTGCCTCTTAATAGGGTTTTGCGAGCTTTTGCAAACTGCAACACTTGAGCTCCGTCGGGATTATCGATGTAGAACGAGTATTTATGACACACTTTTTGAGAGCACTTTGTGGGGATTATTTTTTTGTTCTCGTTGAATTTATCCGACTGTTGGTACAACCAAGCAATTATTTCTATTAATAAATCACAAATCTACAATTACAATTTAATATAATTCTAACATTATCTAAATATACGTGCTCAATTCCACGCGTCCCGATAACGAATAGTTCGTCAATAGCCCACGATATTTCAAATAATGAAAATAAATTTCCGCCGGCCGAAAATACCCGCGAAACAGGTGGAAAGCAACGCTCACATTCAAAAGCCCTCGAGCCTCCAAAAACAGTATATCGCCCCCGCGAGACTCCGGCAGCCGAGAGCGATTTCTATTTTCCTTCGAGTGTTTTGAAATTCTCCCCTCCCAGCCTCCCCCCGCTCCTCTCGCTCGTCGGCGAGCCTTTTAAAAAGAGCGCCGCGCGTAGTCCACCGCGCGAGACTGCACCCACGTGCCTATTAGACTGCACGGTACTTACCGGAGGCCTATACCGCCGTTTAAGAAATTAAACGGAACGACGGAGGGAAAGGGCAAACACGGCGGGTCGGCGGAGGAGGAGGAAAGCCTCGTTCCTCTCGTTACGTTATGGATTTATAGTTCCTTAAAAACGGGGGGAGGGGGGGGGGGTTTACGTCGCCTTCGTTTTTTCCCGCCGCTCGCCGGTTTCTAATTACGCCGAGCTTTACGATTGCTCGGGGAGCAGTAAAGGAGTTTTAGATTGAGGGATTTTGGACTTGACAGGCGCGCGCGGGGCATCGGTTGTAAAATTTTATGGACGCGCGGCGGACGAAGACGCTTGGAAGCTCTTGTAATACAGTGTTTTAGATGGATTTTTCGGACGAGCTAATAAGCGATCATTGCTCGCTACCGTCTAAACGTTCGAGTTGAACATTGTTTTTAATGCACTTATTTTCCTTTGCATTCGTAACGTTTCGCGCGTAAATAACACTCTGAATCGTGAGCCCCCGGTACAGCGGCTGAATAAGCGATTGGCCCTGATTAATACTCATAAATTGCTACGTTGACCGGCGTAATGCAGGACCATCGGAGCGTGCCCGAAAATTTAAGCCCGTAACTTATACGGAAGAGAGAGGGGACACACCCCCGCACATCTCCGTGGAGTTTGATGGGGCTGCTGGAGGTGTTTTTCTGGACGCGGCGCGCCGTGATTCACAATTTAATCTCGTTCGCCTTTAACGCTCGGGACAGATGCTATGTAATTTTTGTAAAAGCCTGCCTTCCAGCTCGTTGCAAATCATTATTGAATTATCGACAGGTGTCTGGATCTTTTTAGGTTTTTATTTACGCCCTAATTTTTCGGTCTAAAAATTTAACATTATTTGCACGATTCAATTTGAATACACATATTTACGCGTATATTCATTGTGACTATTATTTAAATATTAGATTTGTTACGATCTTAGTCTCAGTATTCCACATTCTCAGTCTCCCCAGGCAGAATTGATTTTAAAAAATTACTCCGAGCCATAATTCATTAACTACACCTCCATAGCACCCCAACCGCCCTCCCTTCCTCTTCTAATTAAGACATTACCACGAAAGTATACGCCGCGCGCTCGAGTGCGCACTCACCCTCCGCAGATAAGAAAAGTGAAGTGCCCGGGCATATATATCCCTCGATCCGCCGCTCATACCATTTCGCGAAACAAGCCGCGCGCGCACCCGGTAATTACGATAACGAGCCGCGCGCCGCGACGGATTCGCGCCGGATCGCGTGATTTATATTACATATGCCCGCACGCGCGCGGCCGGGCTTTTTGCGCGGAACGCACGCGCCACTTAGCCGTATGCTAATGCCGAATATGCCCGGGCAACCTTTTTTCTGCGCCGAGCGGACGCGCCGGACACGGCTCCGGCGAATTTTGCATGTGCGTGACGAGCGAGTAATGATTGGCGCGCGCGCGCGCGTCTGTAATCGAATTTTCGTCGAGATGCTGCTGCAGCGATTAATGTGCTGAAATTCTAGTTTGGTGCAGTGGTCGATGTGGTGTCTTTGAGGGTTCTGTTATAATGTCGGACGGCCACTTTTTTTTTCTTGTTATTTAACATAAATAACAGTATAGAAGCTCAATTAATTTATTAGTTGTTAGATAAATATACGACCCGCATTATCGTCAGATTCTGGTCAATATGTGGTAAAAAAAAACTGTCGTTGTATTCCACCACAATATGCTGGAAATCGGGTGAAAAAATGTCCAACGCGATCCTTTTTCAATACACGCTTTATCATTCTAAATTTGAAAAAACCCCAATTCACAATTCTCTCAGTCCTCGAACCCACATTAAACTTGTATCGGAATTCCAGTAAATTTCCCTCTATTGTGCGCAACGCGAAACTTCGCGAAAGAGCTGCTGCCGGCGCCGGTTATTATTATCCACGCGGGCGGCGCGGACACACAGAGGGGCCGGCAAACGAATTACATTTATTGGCCCGTAACGTTAATTTCGTATCGATGATTAGCGGTAATTATTGCCCACTATTTTATTCAAGGGGGGAGGATCGAGTTATATATAATTCGCTAGATTGAAAACGGTAGCAACGCCAGCCGCGGGGAACATTAACGTTTACGATGACGCTCTCGGGGAGAGAGAGAGAGAGACGCGCCGCTGCAGCTCCGCAACGCGGCACATACAGAATTTATAATTACCCGCGCGTTTCACGTTAATATCGCGTCGCGATTCGTTTCTCTCTATTTCTCTTTGTGTCGTTATTATAGCTTTGTTCTGCGCCGCATTGGAAATTAGATTCGCCGGTTACGCGCGGGGTTGGAACGAATTAGAGTGCAATCGGGATTAACTTTGATGCTCTAATTTCTAAATTTTTTAAGCGATCGAGAGAGGCTTTTATTAAAATCTTACGCCGGCTCGATTGAGCGGCAAAGTTTATGGCACAGCAGCTGTAAACGAACTTTAACGTACCGTAAAAAACTTTAGCTGAAAATACGAAAAATCTGCAGCGCGCCGCAGTTTTTATACACGCGCCTGCGGACGCCTGTCTATGTTCTTTTGATGCGTTTTTAAATTGCGAGGGCGATAAAAAAAAAAGCGACACGTGCCGCGACGCTTAAAAATTTCGTCATTAATGAAAATTGTTTATAAACTTTTACCGCGGAGGCCGTAAAATTGGCGCGCTCGCGCGCATCGTCTTGAACAAAGAAAAAAAAGGCAAAGAAAACAAAGTAAAGAAACGTTTACGTTTATTAGTAAAAATGCATAAACAGTTTAGCTGCTCTTCTCCGCGTTCGAGTCAACGTGTAAATCTGACGGAGGGGGGGAACTTAAAGAGTTAATAAAAACTTCTGTCGCTAAAGTTCCGCTAAGAATCGTATTAATTTAGGTGGGGTTCGGTAACTGCTGCCGGTAGATTAACAGCCCTTTCTGCCGAAGTTACGAACTTCAGCGGCGCGGCAGTTACGGCGCGGAGAGGACCGAGCCACTCTTTGTCTTATTTATTTCTTCGGAAAGACAGTAAATTTCGGAGTCAATAAAAGACGCTGGTCCTCCCCGTTCTTTCTCGGTATTCAGACTATTCGCCGATACAAATGTATGGTTGCGGTCAATTCACCGGGGGATTTATTAATTTATTTACTTCCTAATAGCAAGTTAGAAAGTTTAGATATTTTCTTATTGAGACATTGGATTATAAAATATTTGATATTGTAAAGATCAATTAAAGGGATCGGACATTACCTAAAAATGATCATTAAAAGTCACTTGCAAAGAATAAAGTAAGATTAATAAAATTGTAAATAATATGATATAATTTTTGTTCAAACAATGATTAGACGTTAAAATTAAAAAATGTTGGGTTTACCGTAACCTACAGTTCGAGCCCCTCAATGGACTTTCATGTAACTACTCTTAAATGGTTGTAAATTAATGTGGGTTTGGGTTGAAAAGTTGTATATGTTATGTATTCATGAAGTTAAATAATTTTAATATATGCAATTTTTTAGCCCATAATCATGTAAAATATCAACAAGTTAAAGTTTGTAATGTTAATATCTAAGCATCGAATATTCGATTTTCAGAATGTCACACTCTCTTAATCGAAAATCTTTATTTTTCCCAACCTTTTTGAATAGTTCTTTTCAATAATCAATAGATTTTTAAAGTATTAATTCAAGGTACAAAAACCCATTTCTTATACTCCATCGTAAAATTTAATAAAAATCTGACGATAAAAATTTTCTTATTAGAATATTTTACCCGAACCCACCGAGTAAAGGCGAGCTCGCAGGGTGTCTCCCTTAGCTCGGGCGCGTAAAAAATAACATCTCGTATAGTAGCTAATCTCGACGCGCCGGGGCGAATAAAACGAAAGCAGTGCCTCTCGAGTCCCCACTCGAGAAAGCGCCAATAAAATACCGAGGTGGACCGCGAGAATCGAATCAAGAAGCCCTCGTTTTTCACGGCGCGCGCGGCAGCGGCGGCGGCCCGCAGCATCGATCATAAATTCCAGCGGGGCGAAACGGCCGCCGCCTCAGGACCCTCTTTCTCGCTTTCCCCGAGCCGCGCGAAACGAAAACGAGCCGGGGAGTCCCTTATACACTCTCGACCGGACACGTCGCTGCTGCTGCTCCTCCGGATTATTTCTCTCTCGCTCTCGGCTCCTTTTTCGGGAGAACGGAGCAGCAGCCGATAGAGAGGGAATCCGAGGAGCGAATGGAGGAGGGAAGACAAGAGATTCTCGGGCGGCGGAGTTATTGCTCGGCTGGAATTACACTTTTATTGTGATGTCGCGGCGCTTGTACGATACTGTAATGGCTGGAATTTTCTCTCCGCCTTGGCAAGGCTACCTTGCCAAAAAGGTTCTTACGGGTTTAATCTGCTTATGAAGAAAATTCCCCCATTCTTTGACCGACTTTTGGCTCTTTCAAGTTTTGTCATTAGAGCGAATTAATGTATATTTCCTCAGAATTCGGAAAATTAAACTTTCCTCTTGATGGGAGTTTCGGAAATAAAAAACTTTATAACAGTGACGAGATAACACGTAAAATATTGCTGAATAAAATTTAAAAATTAGGTACAATGCAATACTTAGTTCGACCAAAATTTCGGCTAACAGCTATCTTTTCTTTTCTAATAATTTTTAATAAATTGCGTCGCCTCACAAAGGCACGTAATTAAAGCCTATTCACGTGGCTCTTAGTAAAATCTTTACCTTATAAAATACGTAAAATGACAAGCACAAAGGCAAAAGTCAGAAAAAAAGAGACCGCGAAAAAGAGCACGAGAAACAAGACGAGGGCAAAAAGCGAAAAAAAAGGAACGAGGAACGAGATATGAAGATAAGTCTGAAAAAAGAGGCGGGAAAAAGGAGCAGAAAAGAAGGACGATACCATAAGGAAGGATACAAGGAGGGAGGGACAGATTCCGGGTGCCGGTGATCTTAAAATCTCGAAAGAAGGTGTCTCTCGCGGCCGCTCTCTCGCCTGCGAAAATAAAGGAGGCGAGACGCGCCTTTAAGATGGGGTCAGAAATATAAGAGACATTAAGGGACCAGACGAGGGAATCCGTGCCGCCGAGCGGATCACGTCGCATTGCCGCTGCCGCCGTCGCAGTTCGGGGGAAAAGATAGAAGAGAGAGCGCCGAGTCGCGATAAATCGCGGAAGGGGGATAGGGAGAATGGGACGCTGCGTGCGAGAGGCGGCTGCGATTTGCATTTCGATCCTTACTTCGCGTTATTTGTCTTCGCGACTCCTCGCCAAAGGGAGAAAAACAGAAGCAGAAGCTCTGCTGGAAAATAGTTTCGAGTAAGATCGCGCACTTCCGAGAAGCACCGCGTATCTCTTTCGAGTGATTTTCGTGCATTTCCTGGATAAGAAGATTTATATTTAGAGGTGAAACGCGTTTTTTCTGTATTGTTAATCTGGAATCCTAAAGTAATTTTGAAATTTACGTAAAAAATCAATAAATATCTAAATCTTTTAAAGACACTCTGTTCTTCGGATTCTATACGTCTTCTTTAGATTTAATGATCTCCGTGTAGGACATTAATTATTTTATTATAACACTTTATGATTAGGTAAGCTTTAAGCAATGTTAACTTTCACGCATAATATCGCCATTTATCACACTGGAAGGAGGCGTGTTTATGAAATTTATTAATCCAGGTACTTAGTTCAAGCGCTTATTGCAAATATCAACGTAATATTGTTCTTACTTAGACAAATTTATCATCCTACCTTGAATTCAATGGTATGAGTTTGCTGAAACCTTTCATAACTTATGCAAAGGTTATTATACAACGCACACATTTCCATATCGATGATGTGTTTATATTCGACGCTGAATTAGTTAAAAACAGGAACGATCGACACGCCGAGAAAGGCCACGCGCAATGGACAAAGAAAACAAAAAAAGCCACGGAGCACTTCGAAATGAAGCGAAGACCGCGGCTGGAGAGAGCAAACTCGAGAGCGAATCTACTCGAAATCTTTAAAACAAGGAAGGTGAGAAAGACAAGAGCGCAATCATCGCTCGAGAAGAAAGAGAGCGATAAGAGCGCAGTAGCCGGGGGAGGGAGACAGAAACGAGGGAACGAAATAAAATAATGAGAGCGAAGACTCACGGAACGTTTAAATCTCTCCTCGGGGGCTAATCCCCCGGGACGTCTCGCAGGATATACGCTAGATAAAGAGAGCCCAGGCAGCGCTCGGATCGAGAGAGAGAGAGAGAGAAGGGAGAGAAAGGGGCTCTCGGAGTGAATCTCGAAGTTTACCAGACGAGAAGTAATAATAGCAGCGTGGAGTGCTTCGATCCTTTCTGTCTCTCCACTACTCTCCTTCTTTTTTTTTTTATCCGCTACGAGAGGTAGTTACGAGAGAGATGCGCGCCGCGCGCTATTTACTTTACGCGCGCACTTCTCGCTCCGCGAGGCCAATTTTTGCCAATTGATTTTGCCAACGGGGATTTTTTTCTTCTTGCGCGGGCATCGAGGCGGCCGCACGCGTTTCGCGAGGGGTTACGGGGGAAAGACTCCGATGGGGGGGGGGGAAGAGGGTCGAAGTAATAGCGATTTTTTTTTTTATGTCAAAGGGAAGGCGGATTTGTTGGTTTTGGTTCTCGAGCCGCGGGGAGAGCTGGTCGACCGTTTTAATTTCGGAAATGCGACTATCGACTTTTTACGTGCACTTGAATGCTGGAATCGGGGTTACGGAGAGGAAGGGATTTTATAGGGAGATTTGTGGACGTTAAAATGCTTGGGCGTTTAGGAAGATATATTTATTAAACGCGGAATGTAAAATTGATACTTTATAACGAAAGTATAAAATCAGTAAGGTTCATTTTTACAATTTCATTTTTGGTAATACCAACATATCGAAAGTATTATTTATTTGATAGCGATAATTAAATGGCTTCAGGATGGTATAAAATGTTTGTACGAATTAAAAAAATGAAGTAGTAAAATTTATTTATAAATAGTCAAGTACAGAGTAGTTAGTTTTAATCGATCCACGCACATATCTCTTGCAGTAAGCGAAATGGGAAAAATGTTTCAGACAAAAGTTGTTCAGTTCGGGGGAGAGGGCGGAACATGCCAGTGACCTTAAATGTGATTCTGAGCTTTACACTGGCCGAATATTAGCTGAATAATGGTCGAATTTTTGCCAAATATTGGCTGAATAATAATAGAATATTGACCGAACACTGATCAAATAATGGCTGAATAATGGTCGAATATTGGCTGAATAATGGTTGAATATTGTCTGAACACTAATCGACTATTTTTCGAATGATTAAATGAACACTGATCGAATATTGGCTGAATAATGGCCAAACACTGGTTGACTACTGACCGAATACTGGTCGAACACTGGCCAAATATATTGACTGAATCATCGAATATTGGTTGAATAATGGCCAAATACTATTCGAATATTTGCCTAATACTGTCACGTATACCTAAACCTTTAATGACGTTTGTCTAATACTAAATGTTTTTGTAAGTTCTAATGATGGGCATTCAGTAAGCATCAGTATTGAAACTTTCATTTTAAAGTTGAATAATTAAATAAAAATCAAATATGACTACTTAAGAATATGTATCGAAAAACTGATATAATTTTTATTTATTTATTGATTTTTGTACTTATATATTTTTTTTATAAATGATTCTAACGATATAAAGGTAAATTTATTTATGATAAGATTTGTAATAATTTTATGCGATAAAAATTCCATAAATTATATAAATTTTACATGAAATTCTCTATAGTCTCATAAACAAATAAAAGAATATAGAAGAACCTTTACTTTAAATATGATTAAGGAAATCAAATAAAAAACATGATCATCAGATAAGTTTTAAAAATATATTCATTAAAAATACACTCAACTGCGAATAAGTTCGCAAATGCAATAATAGAAAATAATGTTAATTAATTAGCATATATAATATATTCACACAAATAATTTCTAAAAATATAATACAATCTTGCTTCAAATTTTTCAATAGCAACCTTTCTTCATAAATAAGCGCATTTTTTATTTAAATAAAAATTTTTTATTTAAATAATTCTAAAATGGATGAATTCGTTGGATTGGTAAACTTCATCAAGCTTATCTGTTCTAATGAAATCTCGTGAACAAAGATGAACAGACGAAAAATTTAAGGTCCCGAAGTATGTGTCTGCATGAGTCTGAAAAGTTATTAAAATGTGTATAAATATATTATATTCTCATGAATTTATAAATAAATTTTACAATGTTTACCTTCAAAATATCGGTTGCATCGAACGAATGAAATCTTTCATTTCCAACGAAATTAGTGCACATTGCAGTCATCTGGAATTTTATACGTGGTTCCATCGACCTCGGTGGAGTTGCCTCTAATGCTAAAAAATAGTTTTTATAAGATATTTTAATAAAAATATTTATAATATATTGACAAAATTCAAGATATTTACATTCATTCATAAATAATCCACGAATCATGCTTGATACTTTTTGAAAGCGACCACTTTCATCATGAGCTCGAATGTATAAAGCTTTTGCTTTGCTTGGATCAGGGTCTGTAGTCTCGACACCCCTAAGTTTGATGGTAATTGGTCCAAATGTTCTTAATTCATCCCTACAATTGCATGAAGTATTATTTATTTATTCATCTATTTATTTATTTTTTACATTTATATTCCAATAAAAAATTAAATACCCTTTACTTACAATATCCGATAATTACACAGTTTCAAACAATCGTTGGCGTCGTTGCGTTCAAACTCATCGAATACAACTAGCATAATTAGTTTTATATGTAATTCTTCTGGTTTCCGAAATAATTTTTCTACAATTATTCTTTCTCCACTGCTACACGTTTCTAATACATCTTCTTTAAATTTATTGAAGTTTTGTTTTATTTCGTCAGTGTTTCCAGGAATGCAAACAAAGTCAGTACCTTGATGTATTTCTTCAGCTATTGCAGGACAACATCTTAAAAAGTTTTTTGCGCTTCGAAGTAATTTAAATATTTTACATCTAGCTTCTTCAATATCTTCTTGATTTTGTCCAGTTATTACTAAAAACAAAAGAGTTCGACATTCAAAAAGCCATATTTATTTTAAAATTAACTTTGTAAAATTATTTTTATTATAAATACCTATGTAATCGGGTTCACCAGGCTTAGGTATAAAAATCTTTGTCCGTGTTACAGTTTGTAACTTGCTTAATTCTTCTCCCGCAGTTCTCGCAATATGATGGCGACAATACCTTGAAAAAGTATTAACAATATAAATTAAATTACTTTTATTAATGTTAATGAATTACAACAAACTAAATATACATACCTGTGCACATAAAGACTGTACTTGTATAAATTTTCCGTAATCTTCAGAATCGTTGGAATACGAGGATCATCAACCTCATCAAATGAATATTCATCGATGTCATCATAAAGCATTGGTCCATTAAATGCGCCATCATTTTCTGACCAACTGACGTAGGATATATCGCCTACCCTCATTAATTTATACTCTGATGATAAATAAGTAATCGACATACTTCTGAGTTTTTGATTGTTCCTGTAAATTAAATAAATCAATTAAAATTAAATAAAAGTTATTGTTCTAAAGTAAAAATAAGTACGCAAAACTTGATTTTCGACATCTGAGCTACGTACTCTGAGAGTTAAAAATGCACGGAGAAAAATGTTTAAGTTAAAATTTCTATATTTTTTATGAATCGGGAGCCAAACTTGATTTATGCAGCAAATTTAATGTACTTGTAGGAATATTTAATACACAATGCATCAAAAAATGCTATATAATATAGTAAAAATTATACAAAGAAACAATGAAATACATTCGGATAAATTTTGGTATACGGTATAGTAAAATTTAAGTAAATTCTGTATCAAAAAATGCTATATAATGTAGTAAAAATTTACAATGAAATACGTTCGGATAAATTTTGATATACTGTATAGTAAAATTTAAGTAAGTTTCTGCCAATTATATGCTGATAAGTTACCAAATATTATGAATACAACGTAAGGTAATTCGTCGCATGTCCTACGGTGATCACTTCGTTACGACGAATATATTCGTCTCGTGGTGCAAGGGGGTTAAAAATGATATAAACAAGGTATAAAAGAGGAATAAAAATGTTTCTATTTTTAGCCCATTAGTGAAACGTTTTTTTCGGTCATTTGGAAGCATTTAATGGTCTAAAAAATAGAATGGATTCTGAAATTGCCATTTTTTTTATATTTCCAAGCTTGTAATATTAGCCAGTTTAGCTACCTTGAAAAGATCTAAGAATTGGAGTGAGAAAATGACAACGAGGTGAAATTCACGTTTTGCTTAATTTCTTACGAAAAAAAAATTATTAACGTTTATTAGTTTAAGCTGCTTGTCTGCATTTTTGTAAGCTATTCGCAGGACTTAAATGATTTTTGCTACATTACTAGATAAGCGAGAACAAACAATACAATTTGACAAAAATAAGTAAGATTATGTTCATTACATTAAATGCTTCAAAACGACCTGAAAAAAAGTTTCACTAATGTGCGAAAAATACCCTATTAAAAAGAATTTTTTTAAACTTATAAAGCCGCATAATTCCTGGTGCATTGCTCTATAAAACTCGGAGTTTTATATACATTTTTACATTTTTCTCCGTGTGTGAAAACCTGTACTTTGCGTGTACGTAGTGCGGGCATCGAAAAGCAAGTGTTGCACAGACGTTTAGAAAAAGTAGTACATGCAAGCGTGCTCATGTATAGGTGATTCTCGCTCTACTCGGACTTTTGGATATGTTTTCTAATGTTAAAATATGAAAGAAGCCGCGTGCATTTGACCTAACGTTCGATTTTTCAAAAGTTATAACCTTTTTTAACGAAAAGTTTAGAAAAATCGAGTTTTGTTCAATCACATATAACTTTTTAACTGTTAATTGTAGAATATTTTAACTCCCGGCAATTGAAAGATGAAATCAAATCCTATCGATAAAAAAAAAAAAAAGATCCAAAAATCTTCATTTGTTCAAAAGTTACTATTTCATACCTGAGTTGGGAAAAATAATTTAAAACAGAAAAAAAAAAAAAAAATTTTTTTTAAATTTTAAAAATTAAAAGTGACGTTTTACCCCGGTAAGCCCCGCCAGAGGGGAAAAATATCATTTTTCCCCGCTTACAGCAGGGACAAAAGACTTTTTTCACCGCTTGGACAAACAATTTTGTCAAACGTTTGAAATGCTCGATTTTCTACGCTATTTTTTAGCGTGCAATGAGTCATTTCATGCCCGAGTTGGGAAAAATCTATTTAAAACTTACCTCGAAATAAGCGAAAATGTTTGTTCTTCAACTGGCTCTCAAAACCAAAACCAATTTTTTTGAGACTTCGGTGAAAGTTGGACAGATGTGCAGTGGTCCAATGCTCGAACTGATGTGAACTACAGCTCTGATTACCTCCGAACAGACGAAAACGTTTAAGTTCTTCAACAAGCTCTCAAAACCAAAATAAATTTTTTTGAGATTTCTGTAAAAGTTGGTCTAGATGTGTACTGCTCCAATGTTCAAATTGATGTGACCTGACGCCGATCTCTCAGACCTATTTAAACTTCCTCAAAGTAACATAGTGCTAATGTCTCTGCTTCCAATGAACACGCTCCTATTGGCGCTGACATCAGGCTGGGCGGGGCTTAGGTTGGACCGGGGGCGCCACAAGTCCTCTTCAAAATCCTTATTATAAAAATTCCACGCGAGATTCGTTCGGTTTTCGAGTATTTATCGATCTTGAGCCGAGGATATCTAATTATTGCTAGATTTTATCGAATTATAAAAAAAAATTGAATAACAAAATGCGAATGCCAGCACGCAACGCGTGCCGGAATCAAACTAGTTACAAGAAATTTTCACTTACAAAAATCAATCGATTTATAATATCAGCGTTTCTGAATAAACTACAGTGTTTTTTGAGTTGAAAAAATTCAGAGATGTTCATTGACTATCTCTTCAAAGAAGAGTTCATGTTATTT
>UCOM01001973.1:0-32457 GCA_900474385.1 Ormyrus pomaceus | reverse complement strand
ATAAACAAAAACATTTTTTTACGTTTAACAATAATGTTAGGAATCTAGAAGACTTGAAGAATCTCCCTGAATTTTTTGGAAATATTTTGGCAAATATTCTTTGAGTACTAGCAAGTTGAACGCAGTTTGCTGCTCCGTAGGAGCGTGCACTCGCGAGTTGTTGGTGACTGGGAAAGAACCACCTTAATACTCAAAAATAAGCTACTTTACTTTTTATTTCTTTAGTTAACACAAACTTATTTTCCCCTTGTTAGATGACTACCACATTATACATATGTATTTTCTCCTGAATCATTCCACCATCCTCCTCAGATGTTTGTCATTACAGATAAAAATTCTCAGCCGTTAGCTCTGACATTTTTCCATGTATGATATTCCATTTTTCTCTCTCTCTCTCTCTCTCTCTCTCAAGTACGCATTATTTTTCTTCTGCAAATTCACTATCCGAATGTGCGATGATGGACAAACCAATATCTTATCAATTTTTCATCAGCATTTCCCGAATGGACGCTATCACTTTGCTAGTATAACGCAGAGGCGGAACGTCCAGGATATTCATTACGTTTCTGCCGATGTCCTACATGCGATTATTGCGAGAGCGAGAGAGAGAGAGAGAGAGAGAGACGGATGCGCGAAAACAAGACAGATAAAAAAGCTGACGCGTTGATAAATGTCATGATTGATGGAGGGATATTTTTCGAACGCAAATAAATGAATTTCTTTAATCAATTATCCTTATTTCGACGTCTCGGAGGTTGTCTGCGGTGATAGGTCTTCTTATTTGCCAGAATGAATTTGGTCGTTATTTTCCGTGATGACCAGAAGATTGCTGCTCAAGAGCTTATTTTTATATATCTACATTATGCGACGCAAATTGAAAACCCAAAATCAATTCAGTTTGACACGTAAACATATTACATTTTTCCAAACGAATAATATGTATAACTTTTAGTATTAATTCAAACAATTATCGAAACAATTATTCTTGCAATTTATGGAATTTCTAACGTTATATTTATTCAGATTATTTTATTTTATTTTTTTTTTATGAATTTAAGATATCACTAACTGCATTAATGGCCGTAAACTAACTTTATTTTTAAAAGAACTAACAAATCTCCGGAAATCTACGTTCCCAACTACATCCGATTTGTTTGCCAAAATGCTCGGGGTTCAGCCGATATCTCCTTTCCTATTCTTACGCTCGGTTCGCTTTGACTCCTCTCTATTTCTCATCGGCTCCTCTCCTCACTTTTCGCGCAACGGTTCCGCAATTTGCTGCAGTTTCGTGACAGCCGTTCGATAGCAGTTAGAGAGATTGATTGGTTCGGTTATCTCTCTGTGACCCCCCGAGTCTGCCTCTCTTTTTCTCTCTCTCTCTCTCTCGCTTGCTCTTTTTTCGAGAAAAATAGAGCCGCATTAGGTAAACGATGACAGAGTCACGCGGTGCTCCCTTTTTTTTTTGCGAGCGGACGTTTTCGGCACCGGAGATCCCCGAAAAATGGGCATTTCCCCGGCGGCGGGGCTGAGAGGAAGGCAGTTTGGCCACTCGTCACTTTGCCATCGAGTCTCGCGCTTTATGCATTCGAGAGGAGGAGACGCGGCACAAGAGTGTTTGAAATATTGCCACTGTGAAAGAGGGAATTTGCACTTTGTGTGGACACTGTTTTTTTTTTACGGTGAAAATTGCGGACTTGAAATACATTCTATTACCGTTTTAACTGGCCTTTCTATTAGACTGACAAGTAGACTAGAGTCTTTAAACAAATCTTTGCAATCTTTAATTACTTTTCATAGTTAATTCTAATGTTTGGTCAAAAATAATTTTTATAATCACATACACAAATTACGAAAAAATTAAAAAAAAAAACAAAAGAAAATCCTTTGCAATCGCCCGAATTTACGGCTTATTTTCGTGCTCGACGAGCCAGCGGAATCGTTCGAGAAAACAGCGAAGAGGTAAAGTAAACTGAAAATGCGCTGACTCACCGTATGCTGCGAGTGATGCTGCCGCTGTGATGTATGCGAATGAACTCGTTGCTGGTAGTGGCCACGTGAAAGTACGACTGCTTCTCGTTGACGAAGAACGTGTCCGGCACCCAGATGTTCTTGATGAAGTCCGAGCCGACTCTCAGCAGGTCGACGTTCGGCCGCGGCTTGAAAGCCAGCCGCGGGTCCGTCCAGAATTGCCGGAAGTAAAAGTCCAGCGTGAAGTCCTGCATGCCGGGCGCAAGCAGAGGCGAGCACACGCGACGGATTCGCAAAACAGACGGGCAAGTATTAGTTCGGGCTTCTGCGCCGGAAAACTTGTTCTAAAGACTGCTCCTCGAGATGTATCGCGTCGGTATACGCTTTTCTAGAAACTTTTGAGTGTGCTCCCCTTTGTCATTTACTTTAGAATCTATGGCTATCGGAATTTAATAAAAAAAAAAAAGTAAAAAAATAATTTAAGCGATGCGTCTCGAGGAGCTCATCATTTTTCTACTTAAATCCACCAAGTTCTCCCTCTCATTCACTCGTAATTATTTCCATTTATCCCGATTTTCCCAGACATTCTACCTCTCATTCCGATTACACACTTAAGCTCGACACCGCACGAGACATGCCAAAGGCACAAGTAGTTACAGACGAATCCGGTCAGACCACTCGAACGGATCGAGAGACTGTTGCAGTCGAGCATCGTTGGAAAAAAACGAAAGGCAGTACTGTCGAGCACGAGATTTTGACGTCTCGCACGCCTTGTGCGGTGCCGATTTTTTACATAATACATTGATTATTATATATATATTAATGTAGATATATTTAAATATCGGAATTGTTGCAGGAATTCCTTTGGTGTACACTTCGGGTATTGCTTTTTTGCTCTTATCAAAGTTTAGCTTGCTTGTAGTAGTTCTCTCATTGCAGGGAGAGTTTTGTTTTGGTTGAGAGTTGAAGGAAGAAAAAAGAAAACGAGGCGTCCATTTGTAAGCGGACGATTACTTGGCAACAACCGAGCGACAAACATATAGAATAAGAAATAAATGTAAAAATTAAATAAAGACAAATTAACGGAAGCACTCGATGATAACGACTGATTCGTTTTAATGGATTTGTCTGTTTTGTAAGACGTTTCTTAATTATAACTTTTAATGGGCTCCTCAAAATGTTTATGCAACTAAGCTATTTTTACTGTCTGAAATTCTCAAGTTCCTCAAACGCTTTCGATTGATTATTCGAAAAATGCCTCTTAAGAGTATTATTCATAAATCTCCCCGCTCGCAGAAATACATGGAAAAGCTCAAAAAGTCTTCCAAAACCAATTACGCGCTCGTTCCCCAATATTCCTCAAGTACCCCAGATACCGCAAAAAGCCAATTTAAACTCAACCATGTTCTAATCCCGGCATCGTCGGCAAAATTTAATTAAGGAAAAAAAAAAAAGAAAAAGAAAAAACGGATAAAACGCCGTAAGTCGATGCCAGCCTCCTCCGGCTCTTGCGTCATCGCGCGCCGCGTATAGTTTAAAGGCTACGGGGCTCGAAATTTGCGAGAGCGGAGGAGTCGTGGCGCAAAAACGAGCCAAGGCGCTTAAGCGAGAGCAAAGCCGATTTTACGTCCTCGCGCGCGAGTGGCTCGTTATGGAGCGTCTGGGAAACATGCACGCGGGGGTGGAGCTGAATTCTGCTGTGCACGGGGTCGAAAGCCGTTCGATACTAATTCTTACGGGTCCTTTTATCGGCACTCACCATCGTTTTCTAACCCTCGATGTGTGTAGGTGGAGAGGGGGACGGTTGTAAATTTTGCGGGAAGATGAGCGGAGAGAAGTGGAGCGGTTCGCGTTGGAGATGCTCAAGAAATCGGACGATAATTCCTTTTTTATTAAAACTTGAAGATTTTACGCAGTACTACAAAGGTTCAGGCGAGTGTGAGCTTAAAGTTTGCCATGTTATCTTGGGTTCTTCGTGAAATCAATGTTTTTGTTAAACAAGTAATAGAGGTGCGAGCAAATTTTAATCGCTAGTAGTTGGAAATTAAGGAATAATGACTATATTTATAAAAAAGATTGCAAAATATACGAGACACGTATAAAAAAAAACGAAGAGCAGCGTACCAGCGATTATGAAAATCAAGTAAATAAAAACCACGACGTTCGCCAGCGGGTTACATCGACGAGAACCGTCGCGTCATCAATATTTGCCAAGAAAAGCTTGCAGTTCCTCCCGCGAGCAGCGTCGCATATATATACGAGAGGAGCATGAAAAACGTAAGAAAGATAAAAAAAAAAAGAGAGGAGACTCTCCTTAAAGAGGGAGATAGAGTCAGTGTGGGAGTATAAGTAAAGTAGAAGGCTACAATTATAAGGAGGAACGAGCGAGACAGACGTCGGTGGGGGGGAGAAATAAGCGGAGCGAGCGAGAGGCGGCGAACGTTACGAGCTCTACGTGCTCGCTTAAGGCGCTTTAAGCTTATCGGCGGGAGAGAGAGAGAGAGAGAGAGAGAGAGAGAGAGATTCGCGTCGCTTTCTCCGCTCGGGCAAAAGCCCCGACGCTCCTCCGTGATTTGCGAGCGCTCGTATAAACGCGCGCGGCGGCGGCGGCGGCGGGGAACTTAAATTTTTTAAAAATCCGACCTCATTCCGAAGCGTATAACGTATACGCAAGAGCGTAAGACTTTTATACCCCCGTGAGCCGATCTCCTGTACCCGCTGCTTTTTCGTCAAGTCGGCGAAGTCGCGGGAGTTTAGAACGAGAGGGGGCGCCCTTTATTGTTGCCCTGGGAGTTGCCGCTTTTGAGCTTTTCCATGAGAGGGGGGGGGAGACGAAGATTGCCCTCTCCTTGATTTTATTACGTGCCGGCCAGCTTTCTCTCTCGATTCTCGCGCGCGAGGCGAAATGAATTTAATTCGTCGAAGAACAGCAGTTGCGCGGTAAATTTCGTTTGATGCTTCGCCGGTTGAAAAAAAAAAAAAAAAAGTAGAGAAGGAGCTCGCGACGAATCGGCGCGCTAATGAAAACTTTTCGATTTTCAAATAACGTCCCGCGGCGACGCGAATGAAACTTCCAGGAAAACTGGCGCTCTCGGGGTATAACTTGGAATTGCAGTGCGGGGGCCTAAAAAATGACCCCATCAATCTCCTCGCCCCGGCGCTTGCGCGCGAGCCAACCAACTTTACGAATCAATCGTCCCGAATCGAGTGCTGCAGCTAGTTTTTACAACGCGCGCATATATATGTATATATATATACCATATACATATACATGCGTGTCGCGCGGAGAAGCACCGGTACACGATTAGAAATAACAGGTACAAGAGTACGTCGGCAATGGTTAGATAATACGTTAACGAAAAGCGAACGGGTCCACATGAAAAAGATACTTGATAAAAACAAACGAAGAGAACGAAAGGTAAAGAGAAACTAAAGCTCGGCTAACTTATTTAGCGAGTACAGATCTTAACATCTATACACCTTTGCGGATGTTTTCTAAGCGATTTCAATTGTACGTAGCTCATTCGCTTCGCTGTAACGCACGGGGAAGTAAGCAAGTATACATTTTTCGAATATTCGACGTGAAATGAAAATTTCGTATAAGAGCTCTATTTGCATGATTAAGCGCGTGAATAATTTGCCTCGGCGAAATTTGCATAATTTTCCATGAATCATTGAATATACGTAATAATAATAATAGATACTTCACGGGAACAATTCAGGGAACGTTATCAGCATCCGTGCTGTTTAGAGTACATTCTCTACTGCATTATTCGGCGCATATTTCTATCACCGTTATCGAGCCATTGTTGCCAAATCCAACGGGAAATTCCCGCGGCAGGAAAATCCGGACCGAAGGGCCTCCGCAATCGCTCGATAATACGGCGAGTTAAAGAAACTCTAAATAAATTCATTACCGAGCTCTCGTGGAGTTCGGCAACTAATTAACAATCTCCAAATTTCACGTGCTTACTTCTCCCGGATCGTAAATAAGAAAAGAAAAAGAGAAAGAAAAAAAGAAAAAAAAAAAAAACAGGGCGTATCCCCGGTCCATTTTCCTCCCCTCCGTCTCCCGAAAAGGCGAAGGGTCGAGATCTGTTTCCGCCTGGGAGAGAAGGAGGGACGAGGAGGGGACCGAACGGGGGCACATCGTAAACTCAAGGGCGTATTTGCGCGATTGTGTGGGTGGAGGTGTGAGTTTGTGTGCGCGCTCGGGAGGCACGTGGAAGGAAGGAAGAACGGAGGATAAAAATCTATATAGGTATATATATATGTACGACGTGAAGGGAAGTAGCCGAAACTCGTGTATAATATCGAGACTTCCCAGGCAGTCGTGGAAATCCCGTAGTCTGAGGGGGGGAAGGAAACCCCTAGAGGAGAGAAACAGAGGGAACGCAGATATATCTGTGTGTGTACGTGTGGCTGTGTGTGTGTGTGTGTGTGTGTGATGTGTACATCTGCCGAGGGAGATAAATGGAGGATCCTGCGTGTATTCGCTACTTTTTGATCCCGTTATTTTTCTGTTTTCTCCTCTTTCTTTTATTCGTCCTCGTCGTCGTGGTCGTCGTGGGTTGTTGTTGTTGTTGTAGTAGCATAAGGGACGAGAGCGAGAGAGAGAGATAGAGATAGAGACATCGCATATAGATATCGCAGTGCTGTCTGCAGTGGATCATGCGAAATATTCATGCAGCATGCAGCTCTCTCCAGCAGACAGACAAACTCCGGTGTGCGCCATGCCTCCAGGGTAAATGTACCTTGGATATGCGCTTGTGTTTGCGCATATCCGGCGATGGGCTGTAAGTGTGAGGAATGTACGCATTGTTTCGAGTGTGTGGCTGAAAGTATAATGTAGGTAAAACATGCGAATGCCTACTCTGTTTTCCTCGCCGAGAATCCCGGATATAAAGGACTTGCTTGTAAAGCTGGCGAGAATGCTGAATCTATTGTTATGCAAGTTTCTCCTCGAAATCGTGTAATTTATACGCCTTAGCGTTAAAAAGAAATCATTCCCCTGATGCTCGCGTATAGATATATTGTTGCAATGAAGCGCGATCGCGTACAATCATGCTCGTCTGCGATCGACGGCGTTCGATCGCGGACGCACACATTTATTCTCGTTCATTAGCAGGAAGGTCTATGCATTGTTGAGTACGCGTGCGTAGAAAGTCAGTGTTGATGATCGCGAATCTAAGTCTCTAAGACAAATAATGTAAACACTAATCTAAATCGGCATCAAAGCACAACTCGAGTCTGAATTTGCATAAGAAGCGGATGCATAATCGCGATGTAGACTGAGTAGTCGCATCAAGCCAATTCAATACTTGATATGACTAGTCGTCCCTTTGAGGATATACACTGTACTCTGCGCGTATGCATATCGAACTACGGATGTGTTCGTGCCGAATGTCAACAGCTGCGCAGATGACTACTCCTATCTGGAAGCTGTAACGTCTCTCTTTCTCTCTCTCTCTCCCTCGGAACCTAAACAGCTGTATTATTAAGGTTCGTCGGGAGATGAAAAAATTTATCAAAGAGATGTTTGCAAGCTGAGTACTGCAGCTGTTGACATTGATGGCATTTTCAACGTGAACACGCATAAGAAATTGCAATGACGACACTTAGCTGCTTACAAAAATTGTGTTTTCAAATCAAGTGCCACCAATTCTCTAAGCTTTTTTAGAAAAAGAGCCTAATAGAGAACCAATCAAAATTTGTACTAATGTATCATCAAAGTACCCACAATCTCAAGCCCAGGATAAACTACAGTCAGGAGAGATAAGATCTTGACATTGGATATCTGTATATGTTTATAGAAGAGCGCAAGCGATATGGTTCAGCCGTAACTGCGCATTCGATGCCTCCGCTTTCGAATATATGTAAAGCGCATATCTATATCGGGCATTTCCCGCAAAAGTTACGGGCGCGGCGGACGTCCCGGATTTCCGTCTGAATAAGGCATCGCGAGGATGACGCGAAATCGGCCCGACGGTGCCGAAAGAGGAAAAGAGAGAGAGAGAGAGAGACTTTATGGTCGGGAAATCCCTGGGAATCGAAGATGAGGTGTGCGCCTCGCCGAAATCGCTTTCGGTTCGTCATGCGAGAGGTGGCATTATTTTACGCGAATGTTGGCATTTCTTCGTTTTTACTGGCGCAATTTTTTGGCTAAAAAAAATTGCTCTATTTATTTCCCTTTGGTTCTTCTTTATGATGGTTCTTTGACTGTGCAAATTTACGACTTTTTTTTTTGCAGTAAGTACAGCAAGTATACCAATATTAGGAAGGTAAATAATTTCAAATATATGGGTCTTTCTTGGAATTGCGTAAAGATCTTATTTTGTCCATTAGAACAAAGGACACGCACGCAGTTTATTTACTTTTCTCCGCGAAAAAGAAATCTGATATCTGGATCGAATAGAAAACAATGCCAACTTATCTCGTCAGAAATTATAGTCAATCGCCAGGAAATTCAGGCGAGAGCCGAATTCCAGAAGCGAAATCCCCCGGGCAAAAGTTTCCTGGCATTTCATTTGCTTTTCCGCCCCTTAACAATTCGTCGAGCTTTTCCTCGAGCGCTTTCGCTTTTGTCAGCGGCGACTTTCCATTCTCCAAAATATCAGCGGCAACCGCAGCGGCGCGCGGAAACTTTCCCTTCAAAGCGCCCGGCCTCGAGAGGGAAAGTCAAGGCGGAAAATCGCATGTGCATATCGCTGACGCCGCCTGTTCCGTCAAAGTCGAGAAAGCAACCAGGCGATTCGTGTTTACGCGTGTATTTTACCCGCTAACCAGCCGGCAATTGCTTTTCTTTCTTTTTTTTTTGTTTTTTTCTTCTTTTTTGAGGCAAGCCTTTATATGACGGACGCTGATAGAGTGTTTCGTCGAGCTTTGTGGCTGTCGGGTTTTTTTGTTGCTGGTTTGCAAGCTGTTTTTTGCTTGCTCCGTCGTTCGGTGTTCAGTTTTGAGCGCTTTTTAGTGCGGCGATGAATTGAGAGGCTGTTTTTCGAGAGCGTTTTTATAAATTTAACTTTTATAACGGTGTACTTTAGTTGTATAAGATTGAAGATTAAATTGAGCCGATTATTTAAATCGTGTAGTTAAAATGAGAAGAAATTAATTCGTAAATGAATACTATGAAATCTATGTTACAGTGTTGATCAAGATAAGCGGTAAAACTTGAAATATCGCACTTAAATTCAATAAATTTAGCTTAATGCGTTAATTTACACACTTTGATTATCATCAAACAGTTATTTATTACCATCGGACTTTTAGTTTTATCGCACAATCAAAGAAATTTATGTTCATCAACTTGATGTTGACACACTGATGTTTGATACAGTAAATTTCCATTATTCAAAGTTTATTCAGAACTGCGTGCCGAGGTATCTCCATTTCTCCGTGTTCGATTTCTCAATTAACGAAATACTTATTAGTGCCTAATTTAATTCCACTTTCCGAATCTTTATAGATACTACTATGCCAATAAAGATCTATTAATCCAGGCAGACAGTGTGATTTGATTTATTTCATGTTTTACGAATCATTAATTTCATTGTCAGAGATGCTATATTACTAATGCTTAGTGCCGGAGGAATTATTTGAGTACATTAACCTATTAAATACCGAATGTGGAATAAAGTTAGCATAGGATGTGAGGGCCATTTGAGTTTATTGAACTTTAACATTTTCTCTTCAATAAAATTTACATCAGGACTGTGTATGCACTGTAACGTAAAGTAATTGATCATTCTTAATTACGTTACATTTTACTCGCCGTAAAACAAAGTAATTCTCTAATAAATATAAATTCAAACGCAGCTCGTTCCCGTATCAAGAGCGTAAAAATTTAATGCTCGTGTCGCACGGATTTTAAGCAATTGGCACCCTTCAAACTTTCCACCCATATAGAGCATATAGAGTTTCGCGTTCTTCGAGCGAAAAATTTTCCTAATCGGTCATTAGGAGAACCCTCGAAAGCGACAAAGGAATAAAGTACGCTTCGACGGTCGCCACGAGGAAACGAGGACGAAGCAGCAGCAGCAGCAGCAGCACCGGCGACGCGTCGGTGACATCTCGCGCTGTACGCGGCGCGGCGGAGGAGAGGCGAGAGGACAAAGCCTTCTTAGCTCCGCGTGCCCTTCGCCCCTCGTTTTATCGCCCTGTCCTCGAGGTTCCAACCTTTTTGTCCAGGATTTATAAGCTCGCGATGTTAAACACCTTACTAGAAGCGCGATGGGACCTCCGTTGAGAAAAAAGCAATCCTTCTTCGCCTTTCGATTCTTACGTTTTTTTCTTATTATGTTGTTTAATTTTAATATCGGCCCCTGCAGTTTATAAAATGAATTTGTGCATCGTCAAAAAGTCCTCAGACATATTAATTTAAACTCCAATTTCCTCCGGAGGAATACGCAAACATTTTAAGAAAAACATCAGTATAATTAATTGTTAATAATGTATACATTAACCCGCTATTTTTCCCCGCTTCCACATTGTCCAACTGAAACAACGTTCTCCCCGTTGCGCGTACCTGTACAACAGCAGTGCTGTCCTCTCTTTGTTTTCCATCCGTCTCATCCTCGAGGCTTCCGAGCCGCACAACTCCAAAGCACAAAGGCATCGAGTGAGAGAGAGAGAGAGAACTCCGAGCTTTCGTGTCCTTGAGGCACGATCTCATCAAGCGCGATTAAGCTGCGCGATAATACTTCGCGGGGCTTAAGCTCCTTCCTTGTAGCTTTTTGTCCTGCTTTCTCTCTCTCTCTCTCTCTCTCTCTCTCTCTCTCTCTCTCTCTCGCGTTTCTTTTCCGGCCTCCCTCTCTCTCTCGAGAGTCGAGTCTGCATACAAGTTTCAGCGGCTATTAGGCTCGGCTGTGTGGATGCGAGCGCAAGTTTGCGCGGGTTTTTCGCCGAGTTTGCTCGAGTAATGCAGCGATCGTTTCGAGTATGTTTGACGTTTTCCTTTGGGGATAACGGCTCTGAGACGAAAGCGATTTCCCTTTGACGTTCGGCTTGTCGAACTTCTCGGATGAAGGAGAAGTGGTTCCGCTTGTTTGGCGATTGAATCCGGCGAGCACCCGTAATACATGAAGTGTATATTTATTATTGAAAGTAAGAGTTTCGGTTCAATTTTTTACGAGGTAAATTGAATTATTTTTTTCTTCCGAGACGCGGAACAGAGCATCAAAGTTGCATGAGAAAACTAAACTTTTTTGCCGGCCAAAAATTGTGTTGTTATTGAATAAATTTTAAATAACTTCCCGGAAGATGGAAATAGCGAAAGAATTCATACTGTAAACACGGCCGGTAAAAAGTTTATGCAGTTGTTCTTACGCCGAGTTTAATGAAAATTTTAGTGCTTCCAACCCTTGAGGTACTTTCGCTCAGCGGTTACAGAGGGAAAGAGAGACTGTGATTTTTCGAGATTTCCTCTTTTTTATAGGCGCCGCTCTCGGTGTCTCATTGTTCTCGCGAATTAATAATTTGCGATGCCTGGGGGGGAAAAAAAAGCGAGGTTTTATTGTTCGAATTTTCCGACGTCGCGTTTTTTTGCTTACTTTTCGCTGTCGCATTGAAACCGCCGCGGAATTCGTCCGTTTATTCATGGCGCAATTCTTACACACCTTTGTTCAAATTTAAAGAGTTCATAGAGCGAAAAAACGCACTGTGCTCTGTAACTAATGCACGCGTAACGTGAACATGAATAATATTATCGTGACTAAAATCCTGCATTAACGCTATCTTTGACGCAAAGTGAAACGTTTCAAACAATTGATTAAGAGAAATAAACTATTTTAGTTATTTCAGTGAACATTTTAGAATTCCAATTACTAGAGCAGAATTGTAAAGCGAAAGTAAGTCTCTCTAACACCAAAAGCTTTGATAATAATTTTTATTAAAATATTAAGAATGGCAGCAATTAGAATTTTCCTTAGTTATATGTTTGAACATTCTTTATACGCCGCAAATAAATATTGCCTGATCCTCGGAATTAATAGGAAAATATATTCTCTTACATTTGATTCACTTATTGTTTGTCAGTCGCGCAAACGAACCGGTAATTTCGAATCCAAGTAAAATTCAATTTTTATCAAATCAACAAGCTAAGCAATATGCGGCACGACTTGCTACGGCCATCTACATCCACGGCAGAAGCGCACGACTTTCGTTGTCCTCGACAGACGCTCCGAATCCCTGCAAGTAATGTCGCTCTTTGGCAATACTTCAGGCTGCGCTGAAGTAAGGGCACCGTCTGCTACGACTGTGACTTTAAGCTCCCGTTTAAGGGGATGCAGTATACCAAAAGTGGCTCTCTTTTTCCGCTTTATTTCTTTCTTAAAGAATGTCAGCTTATATATCCATCTCGATTATTAAAAGTACAGTCGTACTGTCCCTTCCCAGCAATTGCGAATTCTCCAATAGTTCAGCTCAGCCGGGCAGACAAGCGCGATAAGAAGCTCATTTACACGGGTGCAGAAACGGTCCTCCTCGCCCGCATTGAAATCACCGCTCGGCCGAAGGGTGCATGACCATTACACGGCTTCGGACTAACGAGCGCGAAATTTTGCTCTGTTTAGCGACTAATGAGTTATGGCGTTAACGAGTTCGCTAAACCTGCGCGGTCGCCTCTCTCTCTCTTTCACTCCGGCCTGCGGAACATATATATGTGTCGGTATATAATCACTGCGCGCACTTGTGAAATTTATTCTTTGAAGCGGCTGCGGGATAAAATAGGTGGATTGAACCGAGTCGCAGACTAGACCGAACCGCGGGGTCAAGGACTGACGTTGAAAATTGCATAGGAGCTGGTGCGTAATTAGAAGGCTGCTGCTCTCCTGTTGCAGGAAGAACTGAAAGCCGTCGCGGAATTGTCGAGCGGCTGTAATGATGCCATTGAAACGCCGCTTGATGCGTTGATAATAAGCAGGAGTTGATCCAGCTCCGAGGGAGTACTTGACACTTGGCCTTATTGTTCCTCTTCGGCCCTCTATTTTAGAGAATTCCTTTGAAATTGAAGTAAAATCCATGAATTTAATATTCAACCGTACCTTTTAACGCAATTACACTAATTTAAGAGACCCCCTATAACCCACAAAAAGCGCTCGTCTCGTTAAATTACGCCAAAAATTTCCGGCCGAACCCCCCACATATATTATAAGCCCGGGAATCCACATGATTTCTCGTACGAGGCCGGATTATTTAAGCCAATGGGCCGCAATGCACTCGACGTGATCCCGCATTGTCGATCCGAAGGAGTTAAAAGTCCTGCGCGCGAATATTTCAGAGGGCGCTTTACACGTGCGGGCTTTAAATCCCGAACTCTGCAATGATCGTTCATCGTCTCGGGAAACGGGACACGTTCGGCCTGCGGATGCTGAGTTAACGGCTGCCGGAGGTTTTTTTTTCTTTTTTTTTGACTCTGACTAGTGGCGTGGATGAAGAACCCTCGGCTTCGATTTCGAGTTACGAGGAACGTTTCGTTTTCACGATGCTTTTGCGGAGCTTATTCTGGTGTTTATGCTTTTAGAGGTAAATAAGTAAGGTAAATAAATTAAGGATTCCTCAAGTTACCTCCAGCTTGGAAAGTCGTGGGGGATTTTAACTCCCTTTTAATCGACTCGAAAGCCCACAATTAAAAATCTAAGAGAAAGGTCAAAATCGAAGCTTTCTAAAACAATCGGCAAGAAGTTAAAGCCATTCCAGGCCGTCGCGCGCACTTCGAAAATCCTCGAAGCGAGCCCTCGAAGCCCTCCTCTAATTCTCTCTCCCGCTGCAGGCATGTCGGGGAGATAACTCACCGTGCTCGCCTCGTCCTCATCCTCGTCGTCGGCGAGCCGATAGCAGCCGGAGGTGCAGCCGGAGGGTAAGGCGGGTAAGGGAGAGAGAGAGAGGCGGGAATAGATATGGGTCCAGGGCTCAGTTGGGAGGGTCGCCGTCGCTTGGCCCGCTTGGCGCCTCTCCAGCTGCGCACTGCGGCCCCCGGGAAGCTCGAGAGAGAGAGAGAGAGAGAGAGAGAGAGGGTGTATTATCATATTCCCTCGCGATGGCTCGCGTGTATTTCTTTCGGCTCTCTCTTCTTTTTCCTCTCGGCGAGCGAAGATGCAGGCCGGTGGGCTTTTACCCCGGGTGCCGCATCTCGCCGAGATTCGATCAGGGAGTGGCTACGTGGCTCGTTTGGGGGATCTGTGCTAGCGAATTTATCGCCGATAACTTCGTTCCGTGGCGATTATTTTGGTTTCGATTTACGGTATTGCCGATACGCGCAGAGTGAATAATTTCACTGATCAAATATCGCAGGTTGGCTCGCATTTGGACTTTAGAACGCTTTGTCAGCTTTCTTGGGTATCAAATTGTTACTCGTTTCGTGCTTTCGCGCAGCTACTTTGTTCTCGTCTTGACTTTGGTATCTGATCTTAACGGTACATATTATTGAGTCGGTTATTGCAGAAACGTGCTAGCGATTATCTGATACTATGCAAATGTAAATTGAATATTCTCTACTTAAAACACTTTACTGAGTTTCTTGAACATTGACTACTCAACTAACAACCAGTTTACTAGACTTTCTGGTAGTTACTGATTTCAAGAAGATTTACTTTCCATAACATTTTCCGTAAACGTTTAATCATCAGTTTAATCAAGTAGATAAAATTAAAATCTACAAACTTTGCAAGGGTATTTACATAGTTTTGCATTCGGTGTGTCGGCAGTCCAGCTTTGTCTCATTTATACATTACAAGAAGTATTCTTAATTAACAAAGTTACATTCAAGGCAAATGCATTCCCGACAGAAATTTCGAAACGTAAAGCACGTAGCGGCTGTATAAAGCTCTCGGCGTCCAAAATTATTTATGCGCGAGAGTATACAGAGAATTTTTGTCCTAACAATGCCGCTTTATCTTGCCGAGAGTTTTTCTCCGCCTCCTCTGAAAATCTGGAAATGCTCACGAAAGTCGGCGACGACTTGGCCGTTAAACGCCGAGTATTAAAGGAGAAATATCGTTACAATCCCGAGCTCCTCTTCTCGCCTCCAGCCCTCCTTTTTTCTGCCTGCATAAGAGAGAGAGAGAGAGAGAGAGAGAGAGAGAGAGAGAGAGAAAGAGAGAGGAGGATCGTTAAGCCGGTTTAAATAGCGTTGTTCAAAAGGAAGACATCCCTTCTTAATGGCCTTCCGTCTGCCTCCCCCTCTTTCTGCTTTCTCTTTTTCCTCCGTAGGAGAGAGAAGAAAGCGTCAAAGAGGAGAAGGAAAATTTGGTACGCGCGAGACCGTTCTTGCATAATCCTGCAATGTGTGTCCCCCTTTTACTCGCCGCTCGCTTTGAGATTTTTCTCGGGCCGGCTTTTCTTTTCCTTTTCTTACGACAAGTGTCTGCGTGCTCCTCTCTCGCTTTACGAGGATGCGCGCGACGTGCCTTTTATGGGGCGAAAGTGTGACTAAGTATACGGCGGTAAACGTAGCGAGTTGACGTTGCACGTGACTTTTATTACACGGGCAATTGGCTTTTATTTTTCGAACTCTCGCAGGACTACGGAAAAGTGCAGGGAATTTCGCGCTTTGATCTCTCCTGTTTCTCTTTTTAACGCTTCAATTGTTTTCAAATCACTCGGCCAGTTCCGGAAGTTTAAAGAGTCATTCAATTACAGATTGAAAAATTTATAAAACCCCAATAAACACACCGTATAATTATAAATTGGCCCGTAAAAATAGTTTCATAGCGAGGTTAAATTTTTAAGGGCCTTTTTTTACGATCTCGAAATATAGCATTTCTCGGCGAGGGAAGTAAAAAAAAAAGAAAAAAAAAAGAGGAGACTGAGATAAAGAAGGCCGAAGGCGCATAAAAGAGGCGCGAGGATCGAAGGGAGGAGCGAAAAAGAAATGACCGCGTGATCGATGGTGGTCGCGCCCGTCTTTAGCCCGACTTTTGGAAACACTCTATATATTTCTCTCTTTCCTTCGTGCGTCTGTGCGCGCGAGTATCGACGCGATTAACCCCCTGGATACGGCCGTCTACTTGCCTCGGAGATCTTGGTTTTACGGCTCGGCGAGGTCGAAGCTTAGGCGCGAACGTTGTTTATTATTGATAGGGAGGATATAACGGGAGAGAGAGAGAGAAACTTTTGGATTATATTACTGCCGGGTGGTCTGGATTTTTGGACAAGAATCGCCTTGATGTATGTGGAGAAAGTCCGTACGTTAAACTTTCTGCTTTCTCCATTTAGATATGCTTGGGGGAGAGCAATGTTAGTTCCGCTTCTTTTCTTCAGTTAATCAGATTAGGGGGGGGGGGAATTATTTATAAAAATTCATTAAAATTATTGCATTCGGGTAAAAGACTTTGCAATAAAATTCGAAGAAGCTGCTGTACTTTCTGCAAATTAAAAATAGCCTTTTAAAGGCCCGTTAAAATATTAATATTTCAAGTACGTATTTCGCGCGCATCTCGACTTTTAATGCCCCGGCATTTCAGGAAAGTAATTCAGGCTCGACGCCGAAAGTCGTTCCTTCTTTTTCTCGTTCGCTCGCGCACGTAACTCGTAAAAATAAAGAAGTGCCATTTCCTCCTCCGCGCATACGTTCCCGTACTGTACATAATACATGGGGCACCATTGAGCTCGACGATATCGGACGTCGTGCGCGCGCGCGCGATACGTTCGGAGAAATCGTCGGAGGCATTACGCAGCGCAAGCGGTTCTGTCTCCTCCTTGCGCTACTTTCTGTTTTTTTTTTTATTTTTTTTATTTTTCTTCTTTTTTTATCCTTTACCCCCTGTGTTCTCTGTTCAGGCATTACCTACGTAAAAGCGTCTCAAGCAGATAAAAGCGAGCAGGCAATGTATGTATATTTATAGAATAAATTCAGCCGGATACGATAAACGTGGGTGCTTGCAATAATAATCGTATATCTCTAGGCCGGCCGTTTCCAAGGTCCTTTTTTGTTTCGTCAAAGATATAAAAATTAAGCGATGCTGCACTAGCACACGCACACACGCGCGCACACACACACACACATATATAGGCCCACAGAGAGATATATATATATATATATATCGATACAGAAATAAAGGTACGTAGAAAAAAAAAACGGTCACACACAAGAACAAAGATAAATGTACATTATGATCATACTGAAGCTCGCGCATGACATGACGTGACTTATGAGAAAAAGACATTGTGGCGCAGCTGCGGCCAGAAGCGCACTGCATACACTGACAATGATATCGACAATGGCTTTCATTTTGTATATATTTTTTTAATTGTTTTATATTATATACTATTTGTCATTTACTTCAATTTTAAAGCAAACTTTTTGGACGTTCTTGATTCGATTATTTACCGGAGTAATAGATTCCATGTAAGCTAGATTTTTTGCTCTTTGCCAATCTTAAGAGTATCATCTCGTAATGATTTGTCAATTTTTACTATTGTTTCCTTTCTCCAATCTTCAGGACAGTTGAGGATTGGGTAAGGGATTGGTTTTTTTTGTGACAAGGCAGTCCCGATTGTTTAGGTATGCGGAATTGAAAAATCTAATGCACTTTAGTAGATCAGTCGTTACTGGGAGTATTTTTTACATAAAATGTACAGTGGACAATGCAAAGAATGCATACTACAGTAACAAATATTTCTCTCGTTTAAATATTTACATTATGGTAAATGTATTCTTTACAAAACAATGTTAATTTGATGTAACAATAAAACAGTTTCGACATTAGCTAATTAGGTGAACTGTTTACTGCACTGTTGTGAATAGGCTTAATTTTCAACTTTACTATTATGATTTCAAAGTTGAACAAAGGATTTTCAAAATGCAGCGTATAAAATATAATACGCAAACAACAGTAAAGTTATACACAATTAAATTACTATAAAATGGAAAAATACAGCAGCTTTTGCGGTATCAAACCATAAACTGCCCGTTTTAGATAAGATTATCCATAATAAATGCATAAAGTGTATAAAAAATCGGGACTACCTGCAACCTTCCGCCAAATCTGTATCAAATCGGAATGCGGAAGTATATGTAATAAAAGAGGGAGAGCAAAGGGAAAAGTTTTGAATAAAAAAAAAAACATATGCGTATCGCGCGAGTCACGTTCCAGGTGACAGTATCGACTTGATTTGGTTTCCGCACAGGGCTCAACACCTGGGGTCCAGTCTCGTACATTCAGCTTTAAAAGGCGCAAATATCTATGTAAATTTACCAAAGCGTCTTTTGGGCGCGACCCGATTCGATGCGGAGAGAACAAATCAGGTAGTCTACCCAGAATCCTCCTAAATTTATAACGAACTTGGTCATGTATTCGGGCAAATAAATTTGATTTTTTTTTTCCAGTTTTGCATTTAATTTCATTGCTTTGATTACAAGGCAAAACGTCAAGTTGTCAGGAATGCTTTCGCGAAAAAATAATTTATTTTGAGCAGAATTGAAGTGGATAATTTAAAATTACCTACTGAGCATTTCTGCTCGGTGAAATATCTGCGTAAGGTCGCATTCTTTACGTCCATTAAAAAAGAAAAGTAAGTAAGAATAAGGTTAAATAAAAACCATTTAAGAAGCAGAGAGAAAAAAAAAAGATTTCATTCTCAAACTTTGGTAAATAAAGACCCTTGAAATCATCGCAATCCTTCTTTGCCAGTTCGTCTTAATTAATCGTGCCGTGGACTCTTTTGTTCCCTCGGTACATTCATATTTATAAAGACAGAAAGAGCGGAGCTCCTATCGCATTTCAAGAACACCACGCGAACTTTCCCAGGTACAAAGGCATATTTCCCTGATTTTTTCTCTCTCTCCGCGTTCCCTCGCGTTCCGTCGTCTCGCGTAGCAGCACATGTAAATCGATGAAAAAGAAGTAGAAAATTCTTGCGAATCGTTTTTTACTCATTTGCGGCACGATATAATGCAGCCAGTCGATTTGTTCGCCTCGGTTCGTTCGATTTAAACCTGAATGTACCAGCCGGAGCGATTCAATATAATGTACATATGTATACATAGTCAAATAACTACTGGAGATACAAGTGTAAACAACGTCGTACGTAACTATTCTCAAAAACAAGTTTATATATAGATATATATATACGTGACGTATCACAGTCAAGTGTTTGCGTATACGTTAGATATATATAGATGATATAGAAATACTGTTATTCATCGTGGCCTGCGAAGCTTGTCTCGCCACTTGGAACTCGATGCATAAATGCCTTCGTTACTTTTTACCTTGTGCGAGATTGCTTTTTTTTTTCTTTTTTTTTTATAGCGTGCGTTCCAAAGCTCACATGGGAATAGGATCGATTAAAAGTCAACTTGTTCAGACGACGACAAGAACGATGTGGAGTTGACACGCAACTTGACATGATTTGCATATGCCAGAAGACAGTAAGTCTCAATAATGCGAAACAATAAATGCCGTTTTATGGAAATTTTCATTGTATACAAACTCGAAAGAAAAAAAAGCCGCGATTTTCCAGAAAAAAAAAAGTAAATCGAATTCTACTCCTTTTCGTTTAATCTAGTTTTTACAAAGTGTCGAAAAGAGTGTGTAACGTGCATTAACCGTATAAAAGGTAATTAAACTAAATGGCTTCTCCGTCTACCTTCAAAGTTGTCCGTAAATTATTAAAAGCCGCCCTTCCCGTCTCGCGTACACCGCAATTACGTGTCAATATATCGTAAAAGCGACGCGGCAAAGTAGCCCGTAATAGAAAAAAAAAAAAAAAAAAAAGAAGCAAAAGGAGGCGAGAAAATAAAGGCAAATTGAAATTTCCGCGCGATGGCTTTTTCAAGAGGGCAGGAGGTATTATCGCCGGAAGGCCGGATCGCGACCGAGGAAATTGATTACCGGCCTCCTCTCGACGCACGAAATTGCCTTGCGGAATTTACCCAGTGCGAGACGAACTTCGCCGCTTAGGGCCATGCACACAAAGAACTGAACTGAAATAGAAAGGTAAATCATAAGAGAACGAAGATATAACAGTGAATATACATCGCAATAACGCTTGCTCAAAAAAAAAAAAAGAAATATAACGAGATACCAATATGTCCATCCACAATGATATAACTGCATATAAACTTTATATGTAACGGATAAATTGATAGCGAAACGACAAGTGGAGCAAGATATATGTATACAATATGTAATAAATAATAAACGTTTCTTGCGACGACTGCGGAACGTAGCAAGGTTCCCTTGTACACAGTTCAGCCAACCAAACAGCTGTGAAAAGGCGAGCTAAAAAAACATAGTTAGTACAATATACATATATATATATATGTATATAAAAGATAGCTGCACCGCCAGTGTGTGATATATATGCTTTTGTAGTACGCGGCATTTTCGCCGCGGGGCAGGACTTATTTCTTTCTTTCGGTGGTTTTCGCCATTTTAGTCGTGTGCCGCAGTTCGCTGCACCGACCGACAGACACATTTACATATGGTCAGAAAAAGAAGAAGAGTTCGTGGAACGAGAGAAAGAGAGATAGAGAGAGAGAGAGAGTGCGGATGGTGGCGGTGGTGGTGGTGGTGGTGGTTGCTTGTCTTTCGTGCTTGGGCTTTTATTCCTTTTCTCTTCCGTTGAGCTTCTGTTTCGTACGCGGCGCCGGTTTCGTTGTGCGCGAGTGCTTGCCGAGCAATTTGCGAGTGTTACGTCCGATCCAATAAGGAAACAGAGACGGAGAGGAAAAAAAACAACGAAGACGGAGGAGCGAGCTTGGCACGAGCTTGCGTGCCGTCGCGCGGACACTTTGTCAGCCGAGCTTTTGCGGAGGCTTCGGAGAGACGTTCGCTTGTTTTTTTTTTTTTCGGTTTTTAAATTTATTTAATGCCTCCTCCGCGTAATTGGACGGCGAGATGTCCAAAAAAGATAATTCAGCAGTATACGAATGCCCCGAAAAAGCTGCTGCGCTCAAATTGCCAGGGAAATGGAATCGCTGCTTGTTATTCCAGCGAATGCACAACGAATATAGAAAATAAATTCATTCAATTTTGAAATTCAATTGGGCCAATGAATTTTTTTTTTTTTTTGAAACCGTGCATGCGACACATCACAACGACAACACCGTATACTTGCAAACTCTATGACATAAATATACCAACATTTAAATATATTACGGACACTTTCCGATCAGCATATCACCACGAATCATCGACAACAAAAATCAAAACAAAAAGCCAGCAGAAGCCGATCATGAATCTGACAAGGGCGATTAAACCTGACCGAGTTCTTGGTAAATTTGGCGCGTTCGCCGGTAATACAGAGGTACATTAGTCAAAGCACTCATCCAAGCCATCGCGCGCTCAACGACAACAGAACGGAACAGCGGTACGAATGATCGAAGGTGTCCCGGAAAGAGAGACAGGAAAACCAGGGGGGTTAGGGAGGGATATTCCGCGCGGAAGCTCCGACGATGTCGCGCGAGTGACATGTATATATATACGTCGGTGGCGAGGGTGAACTGAATCGGGAGAATTCGTGTGCACGGGAGGGTCAAGGGTTCATGTATTGGTTGAGTGTGCAGGACGATGATGGTAATCGAGAGGAGCGTCGGCATCCAGCTCCCATATTCGTCACGATGATTCATCGGCCCCAGTCAGACTTTCGGAGAAAGAAGTAATGCGCGCCTGATATTTCGTATCTCTTGATTCCCCCCAAGAGCTCGAAGCCCTCGTCCAACTTCGAGGCCCGTTTGGCGGCGCGTATAAGTCGAAAAACTATGGGAAATCGAACGATATACGCGGAACGAGGATCTTACCCCACTTATCGTTTGTCATCTTATCGGGAGAAACCCGGAGTTCGGAAAGTCCCACTTGTAGGGAGACAAAGAAACGGATGCCAACGCTCTCCTTCGCTCCTGGGATTTTCGGTGCTTTTTTAGTGCGGGGGATGGGGGGAGCGGAATGAAGTGATCTTTTACAAGGTCAGAGATGAGATTGTCCACGCATCTGTTTTTGACACTCTAAATTCTTTGGAGTGTTGGAGTCTGATCTTAGCTTTTTAGAAGCAATCACAGCGGCTGTACTAAGGCCGTGTGTCATTTGAATAATTCTTTGATAGGATATCGCGACTTTAAAATTAAAAAGATTTTCAGTCCATCAGGAAGATTTTCTTTTTCAACAAAGCAGTGATAACGTTTTAGAACAAGAAGTAAATTTTCGAAGAATCAACGCGATATCATAAAAAAGAATTCTTTTATTCTAGTTTGTAGCTCAAGAAAATTAGAGTGTAAATTTAAATGGAAGCAGATTTAGATACACAAGCCAAATTACCATAACGAGAAACGACAAAAAAAAAATCTGCTTCCATCGTAAATAGAACAATGCTTTCGTAAAAATACGTGAGAGAGAGAGAGAGAAAGAGAGAGAGAGAGAGAGAGTGACAACGCAAAAGAATGAAAGGTGAGCTTACAACACAAAGAAGAAACGCGAAATCATGAGAGACGATGATTAAGAGGAGTATACAAGAAAAAAAACAAAAGACAAATGTACAAGAGAGCACAAATTAATTAACATTAGTACATGAGCGAGCGAAGTGAATTTCATGTTATGAATAAGGGCACTGTACCATCAACACCTCGGACACAGAACTGATGCTGAGGACATACATGGTGACGCCAACCTCCACGGGATCACCTGAAATCAACAAAAAGCCGAACTCCTTGATTGTCGCACTGATATCCATCCGGTTGCGCCACATTTACCGTCTGCAGGCTGGCTATAGACGCGAGAACACCCGCCGCAGAAATTCCGCCTCGCTTCTATACAAAACGCTTGTCCCCTATATAATACATTATCGTCGCACAAGTCGCTGATGACGTGCGCTCACTCGCGCGTGCGTTCGATTCGCGACGATCTTCCAAGCCAATTTCGTTCGAAGCGCGCGCTCTCGATGCCTTGAAAAATCGTCGCCTAGCGTGCAGAGAGCTGCCCCCGCGATCGTGCATAGATCGTTTGTCAAACGAGGAAACGGAACGATTCATGCGGACAGCCGTTGTGTGTGTTTCTTTTTTTTTTTTTTTTTTGTTTGTCTCTCGTCCGCGGGTGAGAGCGTGTATAGACACAGCGTGGAGTGCTGGTGCTCTTGAATCACTAACGACTGCCTTTCACGCAAATCTTTGCTCGCGCACGCACGGGCGAGCGAACGCCGCGGTTGGTGGTGGTTTCTTTTTTTTTTTCAGTTGGTGCGCGTGTCAGCCGTCGATAAAACAATGACAGGAGATATGCCGCTACGTTGTCATTATGCGCATGAGCTATTGTTCTTACATGTGTGAGACTCGTCGCGAGAGAAAGAGAGTCAGATTTGGGGGGGGGAGGGGTATGTAGGGGGTTGAAAGGGTAAAGGGCCGAGTCTCGCACACACCCTGCACGGAACCAAATCAACAGGACTCGTTGGCCAAGCGGTAGCTCGTATACCGAGCTGTAAAACAATACGACGCTCTCGTGTCCAGATTCTCCAGATATATTTAGCTTTGGACTATTGCTTTTCGTTCGCTTCTTTTTGTTTTTCGCTTTGCACTCTCTGACGAGCGCTAAACGCTTCGCGTTTTATATTGCCTTCGCTCTCTCGCGATTGCTGAATTTTTCTATTTCAGACTGTATCAGCAGATCCCTGACAAATTTCGGTTCCGCGTCGCGTTTAATTTGACGTTGCTTCGCGATATAACGGGGAAAGTATATTCAGCAGTGCGGGAGACGGGATATATACGAGTCATTCGCGGGATTGAGATCGACAATAGATTCGAATCTCAAAGACTTAACAGCTCTTTGAGGTTGGAATGCGTCGAGCGAAATAAGAGGCGGTAGAAAGCCCACTTCCGAGCATGTAAATTGATGCTCACTCGCACCGATAGACATCTCTCGGACATAAGCTTTCGCGTGACCCTTATCGAATCTTTCCCGCTGAATGACATCGTCGAGGGCTTTTAGTTGCTGCAAAAGAAAAAGAGGCTTCTGAAAGGTTCGGTAATGGTCAGGAAAATGGAAGGACCTTTCGACTTTTCTTCGACGCAACAAGTTGATACGCTAAACAAGTGCTTTGACCGCGGCAATCGAACGCACCTGGACTCGATGCTTGATAAACAAATGAATCCAGTCGCCGCACTTGTTTAGGAATGAACCATCCCTCTCTGACGTACAAATCTTCCAGCAGTTCACATTTTGCGTCGACGTTTCTCTTATCGGCCGTATCAGCAATCCGATTTGCTACACGCGAGAGTTATTTCTCTTCGCGTCGTGCGCGTACAGGCCAGAAATCAAATTATCAGTGATGGCAGCGAGCAGCCCATTTTAGCAGCTGCGGCATTAATAACGGCAGCTAGCGTCTAATGGGGAACTTGCATCATGTATAAACAGTAAGTATTACAATGTATAACATTCAAAAGGAAAATCAATAATACTGCGCGTGATGTTCGCAACGAGATGAATGTATATCCAAACTATATGAGATTTCTATGTTAGGAAAAAGAAAAACAAAAAACTCGCTCTCTATTCTAAAGTGATGCGCTCTTACCTTTTTAATCGGATTGGCGAACTGATTGCCGTGCACTAACAACGTCCAACCACCGGTGAGAAAGTTGGAAAATTCAAGAATGCATTAGACCTCGCCGCGCGTTTAAGTAATTGAGTCGCGATAGTCCACGGCAAGCAGAACGGTTAGGATTAACCTATCCGAGAAGTGTGAGTATTAGTGACCCTCGCGAATAAAGGCTTCTTTTCTTCAAAGGCTTGTTTTTCTCGCAGTGTCACGATGTAATCGCCTTTTTCAACAGGTGGATTTGCCAGTGGAGATTTGAATAACACTCCGTAAGGAGCTTATTTACGGTGCAAGCAGAGGCTAAGTGGACGGTTACATTAATGGAAAACTCCGCCGAGATATTTAGATGGTAGGTAGAACAATAATTTTGTCAGGCGAGTTTCAATCGTTTTGCAATGTAAATACTGTCGATAGATTTATTATAAAGACTTGTAGAAAAGAAGCCTGTATTCCCTTTGAAGAGTAGATCTAATAAATACTGCAGCTTTTTATTCATTCATTCTACTTTTAAGATGTAACACAAATAACAGCCTTTTGTTTGTTCTTTGAGAGAATGTTAATTAGATTGAAGTCTTAAATATGAATTGACTAATAACAAAACCTTTACACCTTCTGGTATAACATATAAATTTTACTTACTACAATAGTCCCTTACCATCTTTACGTAATTTATGCTGATGTTAAATTACCACGTCATTAAAGTCATAGATGAAGCAACTTGATTTAATTTTATAAACTGCTTAAACTAATACACTTTAAATCTTTACTTACACGACACAACAGCCTGCACTTTATTAGATCTCGTCTGGGCGACATAAAAAAGTAAAAAAAAAAAAAAAAATACCAATAAATACGTATCTATATGAAGATTACTGTGAAACAATGAAGATAATAAATATCCAAACCAGCCCGATCGGGAACATCAAAGACTGCAGTCGTATAACAACGATAAATGGCCTACATGACGGAGACTTGGACGTTCGGTGATACGGTTAATATATAAATATGGTAAGGCGCCATTCATGGAGGGCTGGATGATACACTCGCGCAAACGCGCGTTGCAAGACGTTAACGGCTCTGACAAGTTTTAGCTCCCCGAGCTCCCTCGAACCCCCGCGAACTAACATTGAAGTTAATGTACGCGCTCGCGCGCCGTCCGTACGCCTAACCACCGCCCGCCGTCGCCCGCTGCGAGGAGAATTTTCTCGAGTCGGAGAGAGGCGAATCAACGGATCCGCGCTGATTGCCGCTCGGCGCGTATTAATGTCAACACGCGGAGGGGACGAGCACCGAGGGGACATTGCGCCGCAAGATCTCGAGCGCGCGGAAAGCGCTCGAGCGCTCGTTTCGTTTAACGAAAAATGTCTATTTACCTTGGCGAGCGAGAGAGCTTGTTTTCTCGATGCGGCCTGGGACGATATATAAGTCGTTTTAAAACCAAAGGCATCTCTCGAAGAAGAGCCTTTTATTTCGCTTTGCGCGGAGCAAGTATTTTTTTTTTTTTAAACTGCTTTGAGCGCCGTTTTGCGCTCCTTTTTGAAGGCGAAATTGCTTTTTTTTAAAAAAATGAGAGTCTTGCGTGAATCGGGTTTAGTTTCATCTTGCGAAAGTTTCGTTTTATTTTAAGCGACTTTTGTGGCTTTTAATGAATAAAAATCGACCGAGTAATGAATAAATTAAGTGTTTAAATGCAGTGAAAGTTTCTTGTTAACATTGAGCTGCTGGGATTTAAACCGTACAATCACATTAGGTATACAAATTATCTGTCGAAACGATGAAAGGCAAAACGCATCATTATTTGTGCTTTAATTATTTCTGTGAGTTATTGTGCAACCCTCGAAGAACAAAACGGCGATGGAAACAGTTAATAAAAACAAAACGAACGCCTTTATCGCTCTCATTAACCGCGCATAAACACAGCGCGATTTTCAAATTAACGAGTGCATTTACGGAAATTCCTCGTTATTCTTTCGGAGCTCTAAGCAAACACGACGGCTTGTCAGAACCGCGGGCGTCCGCCGCGGCGTTTGCACCGACTCGCAACGTGACGTGGAAAATGACGGAACAGTGGAAGAGAAAGAAAGAGAGACAGAGGCAGGACGGTGTATAGATATTGTATAATATATAGCGATAAAATTCATGCCAGTGGCAAAAAACGATAAATATTACCCTCTATTATAGAACTGGCTAAGAACGTTCCACAAGGAGTGTAAAAAAAAAAGAAAAAAAAAACAGTTTTGCATCTGGTTTTACATGAAAAACATCGGGGATGAAGAACCGGCGAAGTGGAGGTTAAGTGAAATATTTATTTATTTTTTTCTTCTTTGTTGTTACTTACTGTAGCGTGTGCATTGAGTGTTCGTTTGAGCATTGTCGTGTGTCTTTTGGATTTGGATTTTCATATTCATGTGCTTTAGCATCAGTCCTTTCACAGTGCAACATTTGGAATTCGAATGGGCAAAATTGCTTGTAGTAAAATCAAACCATTTCCATGACAATTCACGCGTTCGACATTATCGAAGGAATTTTTAGTTTCCCTGGTTTTCATTTTTATTTAATGCGGTTTTATCGGTTATATTATTTTGCTTCAAATTTACGGTGCTTTGAGTATTCTGCCGCTTAAAGCCTAAGAGATGATTCTTTATGACGGTGGAAGTGTCATAAATATAGTCGTGTTTCCGGGGCAGTCAAATTTCCCAGTTTAAAATTACCCGAAATTTACGGTTGAATTATGTGGGGACGCATTAAAATTTGATGCAGAGATAGGTGTCTCCAGTAACATCGGTGCCGTGAATTTAATTAACGGTAACTTTTGAAGGCAATTTCTCTCCGCGCCATAATGAATAATGAAACTTTATACGAAAAACCAGTTTAATATCCGTAAACGATTCAAAGTTTTTAATATTGTTAAATCGTCAATCAGAGCTCGAAAAAAAAATATCAACTTCCCGTTTAAATCACGATAATTATCGAATTATACAAGTATTTCGACCATCATAAACTCTCATTAATTTCGAAGCCATTCAGGCGGTTATTATGGAGCGGTAAACGGAAGCAGGTGACTCACGAGCACGATCACGATCGGCCTGTATTTAACATTTGCTAAAGCACGCTAAACAATAAACCGAGGGGTTGGGACCGGCGCGCCGAGGTGGTCTCTCGCTTCCCCTCGGGGGACGAATTTTCCCTTTCGTCGCGGTCGCCGAACCACAAAACGCGCGCGAGCAATTAACAGACGGAGACAAAACGAAGGGGCGGACAGTGGTCGGCTGGACTCCTTGACGACTCTCGCTTCCAGTGCTCGGGTCTTTCTTTTTTTTTTCTTTTTTTTATTTATTTATTTATTTCCAACATCGCGTTGCTCCCTTTTTCCGTTGATTCATCTTGCCCGACTAGCGGGCTTTTTTTCCGTTTGACTTTTTACGCGGACCTGATTGATTACTCGAGAAATCGAGGAAACGAAGTGGCGCGGGCTTGAATTAATCTTTTTTTTTTTTTGCTCCTCTTTTCGAGGGGGATTTAATTCGACGATTTACTGCTGTCGGGAGGGAAAAAGGAATTTTGTTTTAAAAAAGTTGCGCGCTTCGAATCTTCGGCAATTTCATTTGCTAATTAGTTATTTGTGAAATGAGCGCAACCCGATGTAAAGCTGAAGTTTAAAACATACGTTTTTAATTGAAGTTTGTTTTAATTAGACAACAATACTTTGCAATATCACTCTTCTGTGGAGAAATTATAATTAAATTAATATTGGTGAGATGTATCAAAATAATTTGATTTTACTACAAAACTTGGAAGAAAAATATTAATTGATACTAAAACACTTCGCGAAGGATTTGGTTTTTATTAACAAAAAGAATCTGTTATATAAATCATTCATTAAAGTCACGGTAGAAAGTCACAGTCAATAAATAACAGACATTTCTTCTGTGAAAAACTATATACGATTTAATAAGTTACATATTACATCGTAAATCAACGAAATATCGTGACTTTAACCACATTTCTATAAAAAAGATTTTCTTAGCAATGTACTAATCTAAAAATATATATTTGAAATAAGATAAAATATAACAGCAAAGACAGGATCAATTTTCTTAGAGACTCTTGAGATGCTAAACAAATAGAACGGATTCCTTGTGAGTAATAATAAAAACGAAAGTATAAAACTGTCAAGAAAGAAGAGATAAAAACTTTTGATTCTAATAAAAGTAAACGTTTAAGTCTTTTCGTGTGTTTGTGTACATATGGGACCTGTAGCTATAAAACTTCTAAGGTCCTTCCCTAATAAACCCTACACGTCATCTACATATCAGAGGATATTGTGCAATATAAAAGACAGTATTGGACAAGGCAATGTGAGCAGTACTTCTCATCGAGTGATTGTTTACTCCGATGCTTTATTCAGTTGGAAGAATATAGAAGAGAATATAAAGAAATTGTTAAAAAGTTACTGTCGCATTGCCTGGTAAACTGACATTATTTTTGATTTTACAAAAGTAGGGGTAATCAGGAAAGAGATTAGCGTTTTCAAGGAATTCCATAATTTTTTCTATAACAACATGTGCCTATGTAGTTTGAACATTTTTAAAACATACATCAATGGTTTGCAAAATTAATTAATAGAACAACGATATTGATTTTACGATTAAAAAAAAAAAAAAATTAAAAGAAAATATCGTAAAACTGATTCAGTTTTTAAAAAATTTTTTTTAGAAAAAATATGATATTGTTTTTGAGCGAAATATCTGCGTAAGACCTAAGTATTAGTACCATTTTGACTTCTGATAGTGAGCTGATACTCAAGACGTACATGGTGACGCCCACCTCGACAGGAGGACCTGAAATATAAGGTTTTTAGTTCATTGAGTCGGCCATGATGGCCGATTTTTTAAATATATAATGATTTTTTTCAAACAAGGTGATTTCGACGATGAAGCTGCTAATTCTCATTTTTTTTACTATTTTTATCATCTTAAGTAGCAATTTTTAAGTTTTGAAAGTTACTGTTAAGTAGCTATCGACTAGTTTTTAGGTATCCTCTTTTACTGCTTGATATCAACGATTTCAATTGTTAATCGCAAAGCCATGCCTCTGCTAAACACAGTTAATATGCAAATTAATTGTATATTTTATATCTCAGCTGGAAGATTATCGGATTTTTACTGTTCTTACTGCATTTTAAAAATGTAGGTTGCGACATTTTCAACCGCATAAGAAATGTTTCTCTTCGCATCGATTTTAAAATCCGCTCATAAATATGAAAATTGCATCCTTCTTCCGTTATTGATATAGTTTTAAAACCCCTTTTTACAGATAGCACTACTCGGCATTAGAGCACTGTAATTTACAATGAGACAGATGCAAATGCCGCAGTTTTTACAATCAATTTATTTTCGTTCCTTTATACACATTCTGAAAAAAAAGCGCTCCGACATTCTTTCACCGTTCCTTCTTTTTACCCGCAAAACTAAACAGCGCTTTCCACTCCCGTACAGAAATTCGCAGTACCAAAAGTATTTCGCCTATAAGCAGAAATCCACCTACGAGGTAGAGGAAAAGAGGAGGAGAGAGAGAGAGAGAGAGAGAGAGAGAGAAACGTAGAGAGGTAGAACGGGGTATGGAGACCGCAGGAGAGGAGGAAGAGAGTTCCTGTAGTTCAACTCATTGTAGACGTTAAAGCGGCTCATTGAGCGATACCTTCCGAATGTTCAAGTTTCTATTGTCTAACGGAAAGTGGAGTTAGAGAAAGGGAGAGAATCAGACGGAGGAACGCGCGGGAAGAGAGAGAAGACTAGCGGAGGATGTAAAGGGAAGTGGAGAGGACAACAAAGTTCAGAGAGTGAAATTGTATTGGATTATTTTGCTTTTATTAATAGCTGTGTTGAATAGTAGGTTTTGAAAGTACATTGGTTTAATTAATATGATGATGATTAATCTTCATGTTCAGGTTTATTTAATTTTAAGTGCAAAGCAGTAGTAAAGTTTACCAACATTTCTGAGTTATTCGAATTAACCGAAGTTCAAAGTTTGTAATCGCGCAAATATTTGCAGATGCAAATGATGTAAACTTTAAAAATAACAGTTACAATTCTTAAATTTCATTTTCTACAATATAACTGTCCGAAAAATTCCACAACTACATAATCCTAATAATCATTCAAAACCTTCACGTTTAGAAAGAAATAGAGAAAAGCGAGGGAGAACATATAGGGAAGAAATAAAGTCAGGGCTCGAGCAAAGCTCAATTCTGCTTGCTGCTATTAAGTCGTGCGGGTGCAGGTACAAGCCAGGAATATAGACAGGCTGGAACTGCGTCAATTCTTCAGTTTTCCGACTGCGATAAAGTTGGTCCATAAACAACATTCCCACAGCGAAGCTTTCCCCTTTCATCTTCCGAGTGCACGTCTATAACAGGCTTATCTCAATTATTCGTTTCCGAAGAACTTTCGAAGCTTTACTCCTCATTTCAATGGCGCATCGATCACTTGTTTCAGTTCGCGCATATTTTTATTTTTATTACGAGAGGGGAGGACGCGAAAATTCGTATTATTCCTGGATGCTTTTGTTTCGGAGAAAAAGCTTTCCGCCGAGAGAGTTGCTCGAGCGCAATTAAGATCAATTGCCGAGAATTTTATTCATCTTAAACTAATGGACGCAATTTAGTTGACCTAAAACTTGCGCGAGCGAAAGAATTCGAATCCGACGTTGATTTAGATTAAGATTCGCGCTGAAAGAAGTCGCTGATAAATGAGAAGAAAAGGTTCGTTTGAATCCTGAAATTATCCGGCGCTATTCGCATTCAGCGAGGAGAATATGCGGCGCGTCGTCCTCTCTTCTCCTCGCGCATGACTGATTACGCTTCTCGAAAATCAAGAGGTCGCGATCAGTCAAGCTGATTTGGCGCCTCCTTTCTCCGCGCCGCATAATAATTTTCTCCCGAAGGGCATTACAACTCTGTAATCGGAAGTCCCCTGTCTTGGCTCCGGTTCGTTAACGGGTTACGGGGGAAGATTCCGTCGAGATTAAAGGCAAGCCGAGTTCGGAATTTTGTCAATTTTTTTTTTTTTCACGCGCGATAATAAGCAGGTCTCTCCGGTAAACCTAATCAGCTTGTTTCGTGCTGCCGCGTGTGCAAAGTATGTTACTTGCAAGATTAATTTTCCGACGGCGCAAAAGAATGGATTTAAACGGCAACTAGAATTTTTGCATAAAGCCCCTAATGGCCGCGTTTAAAAAGTACAAATAATCTTATAAATTTTTCGGACTACCGGGTAATTCGGTGTTGCGCTGCGAAATCTGTTAATTAAGCAAGCCGACGGTACACGCATGCTTTCAAGCGGATTTAGCACTGGTATTTAGCAAACAAAATAAAAGGAATTTCATAAGTCGGAATTTTAGTACGCCCGGGATTTCACCGAGTACCTGCATTTTCCCCGGAATTTCTCGCTTTTAACGTGCCTTATTCTCGATGCTCCCTTTAACTTGCGCTTTGTTTGTTAAATATTTTCGAAAGAGCATGCGGATTCGCCGAAAATTCGTGAAAGCGCGCGTTCGCGTTGGCCCGAAATAAAAGAAAGTATGTAATTAATTAGAGAATTCGGCGGGCATAAATTTTTTCAAATTATACATGTGTTTTGATCAAAATGTAAATTGGATTAATTTCGAAGAATTTTCTGTAGCTCGTTTTTCAGTATTTATCAGATAAATTAAGTTTCGTCGTAAACTTGTAAATAATCATTTTGAATGGATTGTATTATTTTCTAAAGTTTATATTTATTTAATTAAAATGATACGAAATACATATGAATTTAATATTTTACTTAAATCACACTGAGAGAATTTTTCGTTATAAATTACCGTAAAACTCACTACAATCGTGGGACGTCGCGATTTTGTAGGGAACTTAATGCGTCTTTTCCTTAAAAATTATTAATCATTCAAGACAATTTATTGAACGTAACGTAAAATTTT